>PVJL010003079.1:0-169545 GCA_004026885.1 Lyroderma lyra
CAAGGGCCGCCAGTCCCACACCCAGGCCAAAGAGGAAGACCATCATGCCCCCACCCATCCTGGCGCTGGAGTTGGAGTTGGGGACCGCCACTCCCCAATTGATGCCAGAGCCAGAGCCCAGAACCATCACTCCCCCACCCATCCCAGAGCCAGAGCCCAACAACACCATTCCTCCACTCATCCCGGAGTCGGAGTCAAGTACAGCCACCTCCCCACCCAGCCCAGAGTTGAGTGCCACCCACAGCCCAGTCCCCCAGTGTGGCCCTGGGGTCCCCCGCTCAAGCCACAGCAGCGGCAGCAGTGGCAACCAAGAGCCAACCAGCCAGGGCCGAAGGGGGACAGTGCGGAGGTGCTGGGACTTCCTTAAAAAGCTCTGCCTTCGGCCGTGCAAGAAGGGGCGCGGCAGACACAACAAAGTCATGCCCCTGTAGACAGCGGCTGAGGCAGGGCCACATCCCAGACTCCGGGGAGGTCAGGCTGGGCTCCCTGCATTTGAAGAAGATGCTGAGTCCAGGGAGTCCGGCCACATGGTGGGGGAGATCCGCCTGAGACACCAGCTTCAGGTGGCAGTAGTGTAAGCAAGACACAGGCACAGCAACCTGGGCCACAGGCTGATGGAGGTGTGCCGACTGCCTTCGCGTTCTCTGACACGGTTTACATCAGGAGAGTACCTGGCCTCACCGTGACCTTGAGGCATCTACCCCAAATCCCTGGTGAGCATGAACCACGGCCTGGACACCCCTTGAGGGATGAGACGCCACCCTCACTGCAGGTCCACCACTGGGCGCCCACCTGGGTGAAGCTTCAGAGACTGGACTTTTTCCTGGGCCCTTCTCCCCTCCCTTGCTCTGTGGGAGGGGGATGGTTCTTATTAAAGTATTTCCTTATCCAAATCTTGCAATAAATCTTGATGCTTCTGAAAGATGTTTCGGGTACTCTTGTTTCTCATCCTCTAGTTTGAGGGGCATGTGGTGAGTGATGTAATATTGGCACTTAATTGGGAATCTGCACCTTTGTATGTTGGGCTTCCCTTGGTCTTTTGTTCCCTTGGCCTGGAACCCTCAACTCTCTTGTCCATTTCTTCTTTATGGCAGATGGTATTGGCTGCTCCTGTAGTCTCCTTCCTGTGGATGCTTGATTTGAGGGAATCACAGTGAGTCCAGGCTGATGATAGCAACCATTCCCCCGACCCCACTAGTGATGGGTTGAGGCAAAGATTTGTGGCCCAGTTTTGGCCAATGAGCTATTACAGGAAGTCCCTGGAGGCTTCTGGGAAAGACTTTTCTTCCTGGGTGCTCGATGATGCCCACAGGAGACATCTCCCCTGACTTCTTCGCTTTGCTTACTTCCCTCTGTGCTGCTGTCATTCTCAGTTGTCCTTTCCTTTTATAAAAGCAAGATGGCCACCAACAGCCACAGGATGATGTTATATGCCCCTCAGCACCCCAATGTAAGTAGAGCTTCTGCACGCCCATAATTCCAACACTGGAGGGCTGGGTGAGAAAGGTGTAGGGGTTACTAAATAGTCACAGGATGTAAAGTACAGCATGGGGAATATAGTCAATAATATTGTAGTAACTATGGGGAGTGTCAGATGGGTAATAAACTTATTGGGTTAACACCTTGTGAAGTATACAAACGTCTAATCACTGCGTTGCTTTGTACACTGGAAACTAATAAAATAAAAGTTTAAAATAAGAAGACTGTAGTAACGTAGAAACCCGAGTTTCCATCCTGCTGCCCTGTGTGTTAGGACTCAAGACCACAGCATCAACTCTTACTTGAATTTCCAGACCTCCAACCCATCCTTCAAATTGTAGACCTGCCCGCCCCTCCAACTGAGTGAGCCAATTCCTAGAAGAGTATAGGAGTAGACCTACAGCACCTATGCAGGCTTAGGTCTTTCAAATCTTCAAATCTTGCTTAAATGGGATACCAATCTAAGCATAATTTTTATGTTTGACTACTGGACAGGATACAGTAGAGGCAGGAATAAAAGGGGTGAGGGGAAATGAAACCCCATCCTTCCACACTTCCCCAGTGGAACTTTCACCAAAGGAAAGGTGACCCATACTCCTTCTATGCAGATAGAGTATCATGGGCAATATTCTGGGCCACACATAAGGCCACCTCTGCCACATGCAGAGAGGCTTTCCTGAGGCAGACCCAGCTCTCACAATGCTCACTGTGAGCACCTGCTTCTTGCTTCTCTATTTTGAACACTGCTATGGTCTGAATGTTTGTGTCCCCCAAAATTCATGTTGAAACACAAACCCCCAAAAGGGATAGTGATAGAGGCGGGGCCTTTGGGAGGCAGAGGGGTCATGAGTGAAGCCCTCATGAATGAAATTAGTGCTCTTACGAGAGACCCCACAGAGCTTCCATGCCCCTTCCCTTGCTAATGATACAATGATACATCCGTGACTCAAAAGAGGACACTCCCCAGATTACACTGGCACCCCGATCTCAGATTTTCAGCCTGTTTGGTTTGTTTTTTGCTGTTGTAAATAGTTTTTATTTCAGTTGTCAATTGCTGGGTTACAAACTGCCACAAAATTTAGTGCCTTAAAACAGCAATTTAATGTTGTTTTAACTTGTCTTGCATTTCTGATGATAGACTTAGTTCAGCTGGATGATTCTTACTTGGAGTTTTAGCCAAACAGTGACTAAGACTGGAGTCATCAGAAGGTTCCATGAGGTTCTATATACAAGAGCAATCACTCATGTGGCTGGCAGCTGATATTGGCAAACAGCTCAGCTTGGACTTTGTACTGGTGTGTCCACACGTGGCTCAAGACACCGGACTTCTTTAGTCTCTCAGTCAAGCCTAGCAGCATTCCCCCTCAAGGTCTTTTCTCAAGTTCCTCCTAGTGCCTGGAACTCTCTTCTGACCACTGACCTGCTTTTGTGGTGACAGCTGCTCAGGGTATTGTCACTTCACAGAGACCTCCCAGCACCACGTGCGTCTCTTTGAGCACTAACACAGCATCAATGTTACGTTTGTCTGTTAGTCCATGGATGCTGGGTTTTCCCATTAGATGACAGACAGCTCCAAGAGAGAAGAATAATTCCAGACTTTATTCCCTATTTTCGTAAATCCCAACATGGGAAGGGCACATAGTGCTTTCAGTGTTCAATAAGCATTTTTTGAATGACTGAATAGCCACTCATTTTAACTGACTGTTTCCTGTGTGGTAGGTATTGTGCTAGTTACTTGGTGACTCCCTGTTGCCCTCAGGAGGAAATACAGGTAACCCCCGCATAACACAGCATGTCTGTAACACAGATTCGCTCCAATATGGTTTGAGAATCGGGGAAACCCTCGTACAACATGGCATCCTAGTGCAGGGTTTCATGCTAACATGGTTTGAGAAAGAGAAATCCTCGTACAACATGTAGCGTATTAAGAGCAAAAAAAAATCTCATTCAAAATTAGGGAAATTTCTGAACAACACAGAATATAATAAAAGCTTTTAAGTGCAAGAGATATTTAATACATATTAATATGTTTTGCTTTTGGTAAAAATTGCTTTCATGAAGATATTTCTATTATAAAAATACAATAGTATTTGTTTAATTTTTGTAACCTAGCCGCCTTTTTTGTACTAGTTCTTTGTTTCCTATAACACAGGTTCACGTATCATGGCATTTTAGGAACCTAACAACCCTGTTATACAGTGGTTACCTGCCTTAAAGTAATCTAGAGAGGATTTCAAGGATATGGGAGTATGTGCATAGATTACATGCAAATACTACACCATTATACATAAGGGACTTGAGCATCCATGGATTTTGGTATCAGCAAGGGGTCCTGGAGTCAGTCCCCCCACCCACCCCCAGATAGTGAGGAATGACTGTACTTTCTCAATGTGTAGCTCATGATCTTGCCTCAGTTTCAGAACATTATCAGACATGAGCTCTTCAAATACTACGTGCTCCTGGCTGCATTCTTTCTTTTACTTTCCTCATATGCTAGAGTTTTTCAATATAACCTATACGTCCCTTAACCTTTTTTTCTGTGGTTTTCTCATTTCCCCTTTAATTGATTCTTACTTTGTCTTCTTCTTACCTATCTGATCAATCTTCATTTAAGCTGTATCTAAACTCATTCTCAATGTTAATCACGGTTGTTTTTCAATTCTAGAATTTCCATTTCATTTTTAAAATCATTTTTAAGAGTTTTTTTTTCCTGCTAAATTCTCCCTCTTGTTTAATTCTTTCAACATAGTAATCATAACTATTTTAAAGTCCATTCTAACTTCCTTCTTTGAATTTCCCATGTTTTCTCTTGGTTTTCAGTCAATTCCTGATTTTCCCATACTTGGTGATACTCGACCGAGTGCTAGATAGTGGTAATGAGAGTGGTATAGAGAGCTGAGGCTGTCAATGCTATTATCTTCCTTCAGAGACACCTGGGCCCACCAGGCTGGAAGCCCCAGGAAGCCCTGATCACTTCATGCCATCAGTGAGTTAGAGGACTCAAAGCTAGTGGCATGTCCCTATGGGAGCAGATCTCTTCCTAATTCATGCTCATGCTTAGGGTGTATACCCCTTCAGAGTGCAGTTGAAAACCTAGCCCTGTCCCCCTGGTTGAGCTCCTAACTCCAATGTGTGTCCCCCGAACCCACTGGGTCCAATGCCCTGCTTAGCTTTTCTCTCAGCAGCTGTTTTTGAACTTGACAGCTGCCTTGAGAGGTACACGACAGGCTGGGCTCTTCCTTTTTGCTTCCGTTTTCTCCCAGGTTCTTATCTCCACAAATTCTCACTGCTTTGAAAGCTCTCCAGTGCTTTTCCAACAGATGAATGTTGTAGTTGTTTGTATCAGGAGACAAAATAACCTAGTCTACCCTAACCCATTAAAAATTTTTTTTTTTTTTTTTTTTTTTGCTGTTAGTCTGTTTGTTGATTTTTAATTAAAAACAATTTGATCAGAATGTATCTTGGCACAGGTTTACTCTTAAAGTTATTAATTTTGCCTAAAGCCTAAAAGCAAACACAGGCCTTTTTCTTTTTTCTTTCTCTTTAAGATCATGAAAATTTTTTTACTTTGGACAATCACATTGGTTCTATTTACTCTGATCTTCTGTCCAAGAATATCTACTACAGCCATATTGAGCTGTTTTCTATCATCTATACAATATCATCATCTTAGCAGTTTCTTCTATTTGTCCATTTAATCTGAAGTCTGAGACCTTCCTAATTTTTTCCACTGTTTCCATTCGCTACAATTTCAATTCTACTCTTTATGCCTGTCGTGGTAAATGTTATTTGGAATATTTGTACTGCAATTGCCTTGCAAACATCTGAAATCTATTTTTAATCAACATTTTACGATTCTCGGCTTGGCCTCCCTTTGTAACTTTTTTTTTCTGTGTATGACTTAATTCATAGAGGTCACCTCCTTCAACTCTTAGAGGCTATTGAAAGGTTTCTCAAAACAATCCAAAAATCCTGTGGTAGAGCATTCATTCTCAAATGTATTAGTATGTTCATCTTTTGAGTCTCCCAGATGCTGTAAGACATCTTATCTTTATGGTTCGCAAAACTGTAACTTCTGCTTGGGGAATGATTTATTTATTTATTTATTTATTTGGGGTGGTGGTGGATTATTTTAAAGGTACATACATAGGGAACAAATAATTTGGATCCACGAATTTATAAATAACTCTAGGGTTCACATTCCAAAATTTGGAGCTAATAAAAAAAGAATAAAATTGTGATTACCTTGTATTCTTAAAGTTTCAATAATTAAATGGACCCCAAAGCTGTATTTTTTACTTGCTTAAATATTTGTAATACTCAACACTGCCTGAAATGCTGGCAGCACGCTTCAGTTTTATTACTTATTCGCCAGACATTGACTAATTTTCTGCAGTAATAAAGGGAACACATATGAAAGGACATGTATCCTAACTTTATATAATATTACATGAGAAAAGAAGAAAAACATATATTAGCAGAGAAAAGTGGGTGGAGAAAAGAGGTATGAAAAGGGAATTGGGAAGTAGTTGACCTATTTTATCTAGAGAAACTATGTATAATGTTAAGTCAGTTCATTTATTTGAACCTAATTCCAGAAATCACCTAAATTTCACGTCAGCATTAATGTTAAGATGTATGAGGAACACCTTGCATTTGATATAAGAAAATCCTTGTATAAATTCAAGGTAGATTATCAGTGCTACTATTTTCAATGTAATTATTCTCTTCTGTACTTCTCTTTGTCAATAAAACAAGATAAAAAGTATTATTATTAAAAAAAGGTAAAAGCTATTAACTTCAGAGGGCTGATGAGAAAAATTCAGAGAGGACTATTAGGATTGCTGCACCCTTAAAACATAAGCTATATACAAATGTACACATTTTTCTTATACTTCTTATACTTGAATGAAAAAAGCAAAAACCAAACTGATAGTTGACACCTAAAACAGTTTTCTCATGAATAAAATTTCTAAATTAAAGAGCCTGAATAAAATTTCTAAATTAAAGAGCCCTGCTGTTTGTTTACATTGCTTTTGTCTTACTGTCTTTTTAATTATACAAAGTTTTTCCTACATTTGATTCTTTTCTATCCCCATCATTAGATATTATTTTGTCCATTTTGGCAAATATCAGTGCCCAAGACTGACAGTGAGAAGGTATAAGGTAATTATAGCTCATGATTTTGGGGTGTCCACTGGTCACATGCATGATCACAAGCACGTGTTTATACATGTGTGTATATACACACCAGCATTGTAGAGATGATTTCTTCCCTGAAAATCTTGAAATTTTCATTCTTCAGGTTCTATACTGTCAACCCAGGGGTTAAGTGGCAATGAAAATTACTGTGACAACTGTCACATATCTTTCCCTTATTTCGGTGACATGAGTTTGACAAGATAGGAATAGATCATGTGTCTTGCACTCTGCAATTCCTGGTGAATTTTTTCTTTTTTAATTTCAAACCCTGACCCCTCTACCTTCTTGAAAATGTATAAAAAGAGCCCTTCCCATGAGCCACTAGCATTGAGTTCTATGGCACATTTTTCTGAAGCAATTTGCTATCCATAATTGCATGTTTTGGACATTTTCACAACATAGAAAATAGTCTTTAATTCAAAGACCTGAAATAATTTCCTTCCTGATCTATGACCCAGTATTCAGTAAACTGCATACCTACTGATTAAATAGGACAGCTAAAACAGAAACAGGGTACTGCAGTGACAAAAACACATCAAAGAGGAGGAATCCTCCAGAAGCAGAGGTTTACTCACCTGACCACGTCCTCTGCTCTGTCCCACTCTAAACTTTGGCACAGACAAGTTAGTTTGCTGTTTGCATTTAAGCTATTGGTCCCTAAATTTCTGCTGTGCCATGCTGATCTCTGCTCACAAAGGACTTACTTTGAAAAGTATGATGAGTCCTGACAAAATTCATTATCAGGATTGCATCATTATTTCAGCAAGCATCTAACCGCAGACTATGTATCGAAGATCATGCCCGACTGGAAGAATGAGAAAAGTAGTCCTTGCACCAACAGGGTTTTTCTTAAGACACCAAATCTTACTCAGAAAGGGGACTTCAAAATGAAGTCCAGAAGGCAAGTAACCAAGCCAAGATGTTAAGGACGCTGGCTTCACAGAGGAACAAGGCTCTGAATGTTTACATGGTGGCACTGGGGCCCATGTGCTCAGGAAAACGTAGCCACAATCACAGCTGATATTACTTTACAACATATAAACCTAGAAAGCACTTGTCCCTGCATAATTATACTTTATCCACACAGTGACTCCACTGGTTACGTGACCCCAGGCAAGTCATTTCACCTCTAAGAGACTTAGTTCCCTTGTGAGAACAATGATAATAACCATCTCCTAGTGTTGTTCAGGAGATTAAATATAGCACTTAAAATACTGAAAACGGTAAGACTTTGCTGAAAGAAATTAAAGAATATCTAAATAAACAGAGGAATATGTTGGACTCGTGGACTGGAATAATCAATGTTGTTAAGGTATCAGTTAGCCTCCAGATGATCTATGTAGTAAGTGTAATTCCAATCAATGTGTCAGGTTTTTGTGTAGCACTTGATAAGCTAATTTTATAATTTGTAGGGAGAGATGAAGAATCTAGAAGAGCAGAGAAAATGTTGAAGAAGAGTAAAGGTCAAGGACCTATTTGAAAGCTACAGTATCATAAACACAATGCGTTATTGGTGAAAGCAGAAGTAGAACAAAGAAATCGAGTACAGGAAAGGCCCACCCCAAGCATCACCGCTTGATTATGACAAAGATGCTATTACAAGTCCATGGGGGAAACTATGATGTTAGCATGGGGGAAAAAGAGAGGAAGAAACTGTCTTCCCTTACCTTGCACCATACTTAAAAAATTAATTTAAGATGAATCATAGACCTAAACATAAAATGTAAAACAATAAAATTTCTAGAAGAAAGGACCTCTTCACAAACTTTGGGGTAGCCAAATATTCCTAGACAGGACACAGAAATCGATAACCATAAAAGAATGGAGATATTAATTGGACTTCTTTAAAATTAAGAGCTATTTACAGAGTGCAAGGCAAGATACAGGGAGAAGTTATTAATATTTGCTATATATCCAAGGGCTTTCCAGAAAACATCCAGCCATAAATGTCTCTATTTTTTCATATTACATGGCTGGATGCTTTCTGGACAGCCCTTGGATATATATATATATACACATACATATATATATGTATCTGACAATAGATTCATATATAGAATATATCAAGAACTTTTATAAACTGAAGACAATACAAGCAACATTTAAAAAGCAAAAAACCTGAACTTCAAAAAGAGGTTATCCAACTGACCAATTAACATAGAAAAAGTTGCTCAGCTTTGTAAATCGTCAGGGAAATGTAAGTTAAAGCCACAATGAAATATCACTGTATCCCTACCAGAATGGCTGGAATTAAGAAGTCTGGTAATACCAAGTGTTAGTGAGAATACAAAGCAACTAGCACTCTCATATACTGTTGGTGGGTGTGGAAGCTATAATCATCTTGGGAAACCACTTAGTTGTTTCTACTAACGGTAAACATAAATCCAAGATCTAGCACCTTCCATCCTGGGTTTACAGGTCCAACAATTATTAATAATTTCATGAACTCATCCTAGAAAAAGTGCTACATACCTCATTGCTGAAAATCATTACGCTCACCTTCGAAGTACTCCCCTTGGGGAGCTATGCACCGATGTCAGTGCCTAGTCCACCCTTCAAAGTGATTTTGGAACTCTTTTTCTGGAATGACCATCAGAGCTAGGTTGTCCCAAAATATCTGACACTTAAGTTTGCAAACTTGCCACCGTGCGCTTATTGGCAGCACTGTACAAACAACTCGGTTACAACTGTGATTCCATTTCCAGTTTCCCAAAGCATAAGTGTGGCTACTGTTATTTGGTATAATCTGAGCTGAATGGATGTTACAAGGTTTCCCAGGGACTACCAGAATTTGCCTGGGCAGCTCTCAGCGTCTCCTGGAGGGCAGTGGGACTGCCTGTGCAAAGGCCCTGAGGCAGTAGTGTGGCTGCTGTTTTGTGAGGAGCTGCATGGGAACAGTGAGGTGGGGTTACATGATGAAGGCGGGGAGAGTAGTAGAAACAGGGGTCATGTGAGAGTGAAAACATGCCCCACGTAGCAGATGTGGGCCTATTATTTTCTGCTTTCAGAGGCCTACACAACAAAAGGTGTTGGGCAGGGAGAGGAACAGGTGGATATGTTGGTACCCCTGGGGTGTACCACTGTCTAGAAATAAAGTCCCACTGGGGCTGACTCGATGAGCTCTGAACTAAGGAACTGACTTTTTAAAAACTCAGTTCCCCTCCATTCTCTCGGGCCTTAGGGCACCACTGCCGGTTGGTCATGTTTCTGTTCTCACTTAACTTCGGCCAGAATCCATTCTCTCAGATCCTTTCTCCCTCTCTCGTGTTCCCTCTCCCCAAACCAGGCAGAGAAGGCGCAGAATTTATTTTTGTACTTTTGTGGCAAGGCTGGGTTATTTTTATCTTTATGAATTATTTCCCATTAAAAAAAATATTCCATTTAATGAGATACACTTCTCAGAGACCAGGGTTATACATATTTCAGCAGGCACCCCGGGGCCATCAGAGAGCCTGGCTTGGCTACAATATTTCTGATTCCCACTTGCTTCTGGGTGTGGCCCCAGAAGCCAGGCGTGGAGAGCGGGTAACTGAGCTGCAGGAGAGAGCAAAGACAGATGACGCAGCATAGGGTAAGGGGAGCCGAGGGACTCTGTCCTCCCAGTCCCCTTTTAGTACGCCTTTGTCAACTAATAACTTTGTATTAGCTGGGGTCAGATGTCCATGGAGTCCAGGGTAGAAGAGGGCACTTGGACACCTCTCAGTCCTCAGGCAACAATTGTTCCTGGACACTGTTGTGTACAGACCTTGTACCAGAGTAAGTTGAAAAGGGACTCCCAGGCCCTCCCAGCCTAAGTCAACAGTATGACAGCTACAGCTTCATCATAAACACTGCCCATTATGAGCAGAAAACATTCTGACGCATGAGCAAACCTCTGGACTTTATAAAGGAGGCTGCCTTAAACAGGAAATTTGTGAACATTGGAAATGATTTATTGAGGTAGGAAAAAATAAACACGGACAGTAGGAAATAGGAATTAAAATCTGAACAGTAACAATGACAGCCATGGCTAAACATCATGTGCTCTGAATACTGAGCTACAGTGCTTAACTATATTATCTCCTCTAACGTTGCAATAATTACAAAGGAAGTATTACTATTCCCATTTTTCACAAGAGAAAACTGAGTTTTAGAGATCTTAAGTAACAAGTTCCAGTCTAAACAGCTTACATGCATCAGAGAAGGTCTGTCTGCTCCAAGCCTTTGGAGAAAATAGAAATAGGTGAAGAAATGACAAAGACATTGGGAGAAGTGGAGAACTTTCTAGGTGGGAATATAGGAAGCAAGTTCTGTACGGATATTAGAAGATGAGAGGAGAACATCTAGGCTTATAAAATGAATGTTAAATCAGGAACCTCCATGACGTGTGTTTTCACATAGGAATGTTCTTTTTTAGCTGGCTGAAAGATATTACATTTGTCTGCAGCTTTTAAAACAACAGCAAGGTGGGTAATAAGATAATGAAAGTTAAATACTTGTCTAGGTGTCACTCATCCAGTAGGAGGGATTAATAGCTCAGAAAGCCAGCTTTTACTTATTACCACATTCTCTACTTTCTGAATGGTGTAATAAGGACACTACTTACTGTCACACTTTCAGAGTGAACTTGGTCATGGCGCCCAGACAGTTCATGAGGGTTTGTTAGTTTCACTCAAATTTTCAGCACTGGGTGTGTGGGGGTGGGGGTGGGGCTCTCTAAATAACCTCTCGGTTTCCTTTCTACCATAAAGTGTCATAATTCGCTCTTCTCTCGTGTTTCATTTATGGAATCTTGTTATTATGGTGACAGAGTGTGCTGTGACTGGACCCCAGCCTGCCTCTCTCTCCTCCTCGCCCAACGACCTCAGGAACTCGCGCTTGCTCTGTCCTCGGCCTGAACCCCTTCTCCAGACCTTGCTCCTTGTCTTCACTCAGCTGAAGGCTCAAAGGCCATTTGCTCGGGGAAGCCTTTCCTGCTCCCTCCAGCTCACCAAATCACTCCGCCACGTCACCTCGCCTTATTTTCTCCACAAGACTTAACACTCTCACCAACAGTCTCGTTGTTTTGTTTGCTTATCTCTCCCACTCGAGGGTAAGCAGGAAGCCTGTCTGAACTGATCCCTAGAACAAGGCCTGGCACATGGTAGGCATTTCGGTAGCTCTGCGTATGAATTAGCTTTCTCCTATTAAAATGTGAAGTATCCTAGGCAAGAAATACGGGAAGTCATCATCAGTTATTGACAGATCGTTGGGAACTTGTTTATCAGCTGGTCCCCAAGCACCAGCCAGCAGCGACTCATGACTATCTCTAGCAGCTCAGCAGAAAAAAACAGAAGAGAATTAAATAGTATCGCAGACTGGGAAAGAGGTTTTGTTATGGGGAGGTAGGGAGAAGGACAGCTCAGGGAAAGGCCTGGGCTGAAGAGGGTGCAGGCAAAGACATCATACCCGAAGGGGCCTCTGGGGAGAAGTCTGCCATTAGGACCACTGTCACTCTCTTCACCAGTGGGCGTCAAGTTGACCCCATACCTAGGGGAGCCAGAAAGCATCAGCACTTTTGTTCTAGCTTACATGTCACCTTCCGATGACATCACCTATGTAGCAGATAACACAATTCCGTCTTGACCATCAGGACTCTCAACAGGATTCCCCTGGCCAAGAGGAAATTCAGAGGACCATATAAGCAATGACGAGATGAAAGTGGGAAGAAGAATCTAAAAGGAATGGATGTCTGAAAGCTCTGGAGGCCTGAGTCTGGAGCCATTCACAGGTGAGGCTGGGGAAAGGAAAATGAGAGGGGACAGTGACACGCCCAGGGAATGAGAGGGGGTGACAGAGATGCTCCTTTAGGAATTAAATAAAGCAATGCAAGAGGCGCTGGGAAAGTTTTAAGGACAACAGTGACAGCTCCGTTCAAGAGGGAGAAGTGAATTCGTCACAGGGAGGAAGGCCTGAGCAGACGCCCCTTCCAGTAGGGAGCACCAGACTCAGCTCCACAGAGAGGAGAGGCAAAGGCTGCACTGCCCGGAGCTTCTCATCCTCTCCCATCTCTGCTGGATTTCTCCTGGCTCTCTTGAAATAGGGCTGTGCCCTTCCCATCTAATTAGCCCACAGGCCTGTGGCACATGCTTACATAAGACACAAAAGAAAAAAAACACAAACCAGGATTTCTGGGAAGCAGATCTTAAAGGCTTCTTTTTTTTCTAAAACGGCACTGCTAAATTTAGGGACATGATTCAGAAGACACCCCCACTCCATCACACGCACACCTCTCTGTCTAGTGTTCCATGCACGGTTAGCTGTTCTCCTTGGCATTTCATTTTTTATCTAGTTTCAGCAAAGGGCCTTGCATTTGTCCGTAAAGGCTCTTTCTGCAAGGACTGTTTGCCTCCCCTCCCTCCCTCCCCCTGCTGTTTTGGTGAAGTGATGACTTAGACTAACATGAATAAAACCCAGGGTCTGGCAGAAGTAACGCCCTTTTTAAATGCGCTAGTAATCTATACCAAGTCTCTCGTTACAAAATCCTAAGCATGTAGTTCTGTAACAGCAATATTTTAACTACTTACAAGGAGGCATTACTGCTGTTGGACCCTGTATAAAGCTGGGCCAGACATCTCTTCACCCAGATCCGAAATCTGGAAACTGCACGGTTCATGGGGGGAAATGTATTCCTCTGCTCGGGTTTGGGGAAGTTCGGGGTAATTCTTGACAGTCCCAGGAGATCGATCTTGGAAACGTCAAGCTGAAATCGAGCACTTGGCATCAGAGTCACACTGCTGGCTCATCCGTTTGGTTCTTTCCCTGTCACCTGAATGCCGGGTGCGCTGTGGTGACCCCCTGTGGAAAAGGCTTGGTGAAGAGAGGTCTAGGTTCTGCTCCCAGTGGTGCCACTAATAAGTCAAATGTTTCTTTCGGTCTCACCGTCCTCATTGACAAAATGAGAGGTTTGGGCTGGGTCAGGCTTCCCCAAACCAATACACAGCACTCTAGCAGGAAGACACACACTTGTGTCACTTCTTTTGGTCATTCCCAAGGCTCAGAAGCACCTTAAAGACTCACCACTTTGTCACTCACATTATCTTCCAAATTAGTTTGGCCGTGAAACAGTCCCTGGACCCCTCCTTTAACCCTTTAACCTCTATCTCATTGAGCCCTGATACTTCAAGAAACCCATTTGTATAAACCCTAAAATAGGTGACCTTGCAGATGACCTTGTAGGCTGCTTTCAGCCTGGATTCGGATCATTTCTGCCCTGAGGGCCCACTTCCTGCTACAATAAATGCATGCCCTGCCTGCAAGCTGCTCCCAGTCCTGGACTACTTTGGTCCATGTGACAGAAAAATTGGTGGAAGCCCTATTAGCTGATGACTTTGAAGGGACAACAGACTGCCCCAGGAGTCAAGGTTTGTTTATTGTTCATTGGCTGATTATAAAGAGCTTGCCCCAAATCCTTTGTTTTTAAATTGTGAGTTCAGCAGGAATACATGGATTCGTGGTGAAATATTGGCGGCAAACTGTCACTGTTTTCTCAACGAGTCCCCTAACCACTGGCTGAGGGAGCTCTCTCCTGGTTCTGGGGAGGGCCAGGATCAAGTCGGCTGTGATGGGATAAGATGATGGTTATCGAGGAGGATGCAGGCAGTATCAGGAGCTTCTGCCTATGAATGTCACGTCTGATGTCATGGGTAGGGGGGATGAAATTTAACTGAGAACAAGAAGGCTCTTGCTGGGTGGTGCAGCAGCTTAAAATCTCTTCCAGTATATTTTATCAAAACATGTCTCTGGTTTGGCGGTTCTCTCTTCTGGGCAAGGCAACCACAAATCTGCAGCTAATGGCACCACCCACCACATCTCCATATGGCCCCGTGACTAAGGACATTTGTCATAACTTCAAAGTGGCCACTAACGTGTCACAGGCAAAAGAGTACACAGTACCAGGCTATTCGTGACTTAGCGACAAAAGTTACAGAGAAAGAAGCAGGCAGCAAAGATGCCCGAGGAGGCATGGATGACAAACGGCTCACCTCTGGCAGGTGGGACACCTAACGACAGCTCGCCTTCAATGAACACTCAGGAAGACAGGCCGTCTCTGCTCTTCTTCCAACACAGTGTTAACAGATGGCATTTGACTGGGAGAATAGTAAGTGAAAATGCACAAAAAGGAAACACAGTGAGGAGACTGTGGGAGGGGAGCGAGGGGAGGAGGACACTTTTTGAGTGACAGGACTGCAAGATGACAAAACTGAGCGAATGCGAATTGGAGACAATGTCAGGAGTAGCGACGCAGTCGAGTGCAAGCAGACTTGAAATTGAAATGCCCACTCTCCCGGCCCCCATGTGCAGCAGCAGGAAAGACAGGGCACTGTTCCCTAGAAGGAGAGTGGGGTGTCAGGGACAGAAGTGGGGGAGAAACAGCAGCTCTTGTGCACCTGCACGTTTCCCCAGACGGCCCGCCCACTTGAGGACGCGTGCTGCCCAGAGCCACTGAACCCCCTCGGGAAGGGGACTTGGATGTCCTCACTGGCCTTTCTCGTCTCATTTCTGGGAAAGGGGTGGGCCCCTTTATGTGACTGCAGCTTTGTCAGCCTAATACCCTTCAGGGAGAAATGGGAGAGCCCGGAGCCAGTGCCAGCACCCTGGACATTCAGGTCCCAGAGTGCCAGCAGGGTCAACTGGTCACTAAGTCCTAACTTCAGGACCCCCCATCCAGCCGGCACCTCCTGCTTGCCTTCTCCTTCCTATCACCACGCTTGTTTTCCTCTCTCGTGGAAACCTGTGTTTTTCTCTTCCCATGTTTTTCTTCTTGCCCCCACTTCCTCACCGGCCCCCAGCCCACACCCACATTTCACTCGTCGACAACCGTCTCCCCCGCACTCCACACAACTTTGTGTCTTTGTCCATCGCTCTGCAGACTTCTGACGCCAAGGACCTCCAGCCTTCTTTGCACTGTTCATCTGCTTGGAGAGCCCCTTGCTATCCAACCACTTCTGCTGCAGCTGAATCCTCTGTCGTGCCTGCCACCCTCTTTGCTGCAGAAGTGACCTGAGCTTTTCTTCCCCTTCCAAACCCTTCCTCACCCTGCTGTCCCCCGCCCAGCTCCCATCTCGGCAGACGGCCCCACTTCTACATACACACGGGGGGATACAAGAGCAAAACCCAGCAGCTGCACCGTGCTCCGTGGAAGGCCCTGTTCGTCCGCAGAGTCCCTTGCCCAACTTGAATTTGCAAAGGAAGGCTGAGACCAGCAGAGGGGAGGAGAGGGTTGGGAACTGTTGCTTAAAGAAATAGAATGAGAAACTTTGAGCATCCCAAGGATAACACGTGAAAGAGGAATTAAAGAGAGATAAAAGGAGAGGAAAGGGGAGACCAACAAGTTGGCCCAAGTCAGAAGACATCCTTAGGGGACAAAGCCAGTGAGAAATCCCAGCGGGGAAAACCAAAGGCTTTTAAGAACCAGAGTGAGTTGTGTTAAGTTGGAAGCTGTTTGAATTGCTAGGATAAATACCTCCTCTTTGCTCCCTGTCCACAACCTCAGTCAAGTCCATCACCAATGCTAATACGAGCTCTAGAATAATGCTGTTTTGTAGAACGAGGCACAGGCATCCAAGTGCCCACGAGACACAAGAGGCTCTCTCTACTGAGCCTTGTGAGAGCCGTGACTGACACCCAGAGGAGCCCAAAGAAATGCCAGTCCGTGCAATTCTAGAAGGCTCTGAGACATTCATAAGGTTTGGAAGGAAACTGAGGCAATTTTATCTCACTTACAAAGGCCAAGAGGATCTCAGTGAATGGATATCCAAATTAAAGAGAAAAAAGGGGGGGGGGGCGTTCAAGTGCAATATTTTTTCAAGTTTGCCCCCATTCTACAAACACATCTCCAGCTCTACCTATCTTACCTTGATCTTACTCATCTCAAAGAGGAGGCTGAAGCAGAGTGATGTCCTAGAAAGAGAAGGACCCTAGGTCCTTCAAATAGACCTGGTTTTGGAATCTTGGATGTTACCAGTTGTGTGGCTTTGAGCAAGATGCTTAACCTCTCTGACCCGACCTCTCTCATCTGTAAACTGAAGAATAAATACAACTCTTACAGTGTTGTAAGGTTTGAATGACATGATGTATATGAAAATAATTCCATGATCCCTGGCACAGAGAAGATGCTCAATGAGTATTAGTTTTTCCTGCTACCTACCACCTCGATCCTATCCCCTCATCTCCTCTTTGAGGTTGTTCCACCAATCTTTCCTTATTTTTGTATCTCCTTATCTCCATAGTATCACATAAATATGCTAAAAACTTAGGCCTATGAGACTTGTATTTCCTATTGCCCTGTTTCTCTTCAATCACCTGAATCATATCAGCTTCCTCCACGCCTAGTCCCCAATTCTCTGCCACTGGCCCTGCTCTGTGCAAATTTCCTTGCCTGGATCACCAATGACCTTCAAAATGGTCAGATGCAGAGGACGCTGTTCTTTTTACTCATCTCTCAGTGACGTCTGCCACTAAGGTCACTCCCTCTTCTCTTTGAGACACGAACCACCGCCACTTTGAGCTGTGAGCCACTACTCGGTTCCTTCTCAGCATCATCTTGGTGAAGTGCATCTACCACCAACCCCACACCCACCACCCATATGCTAATGACTTTGAAATAATTATTTCTCTGAGGAAGAACTCTTTCCTAAGCACTGTGACCATTTTTTCCTGACAGCCTACCTCTTCAGGTCAGCAAGCATTTATTGGAGTGTTAACTGTGTGCCAGATTCACCAGGAATAGAAAGAGAACTAGAACCCACCTCCCTGAGATGTCAAGGGGTTCCTGCATGCTTAAATTAAATCCCACTTCCCCAGACAGTCCCCGCTCCACTAACAGGGGTAACCCAGGGAGCCCCACACTTCTGAAGCAGGGTCATCCCTCCCTAAGAGAGGTAAGCTGAAACTCTACACCAGCCCTAACACCCCAGACCTCCTAATTGCCATAGACAGGAGTCAAAGGGAGCCCCAGACACCAAGCCTTTATACTCCCAAACACTCACAGCCTGATCCTCAAAGCCTCCTATCAAGATCTGTCTTAAGGGGTTAATATCCAAAATTTAAAGGGAGTCTTGCAACCCAGAGCAGAAAACCAAATGCCCTGATTTAAAGAATGAACAAAGGATCAGAATAGGCATTTCTCCAAAGGAGACATACAAATGGCCAACAGGCATATTAAACAGTGCTTGACATCAGTAATTGTCAGGGAAATGCAAATCAAAACCACAGTGCGAGGTCACCTCACACCTGGTAGGATGTCTATTATCCCAAAGGAAAGATAGGTGATGGTGAGGATGTGGAGATCAGGGACCCCCTGTGCACTGTTGGGGGAATATAAATTGGCACAGCCACTATGGGCAACAGCATAGAACTAGCATATGACCCAGCAATCCCAGTTCTCAGTATACATCCGAAGGAAGTGACATCTGGATCCCAAAGACATATCTGCACTCCCACGTTCCCTGCGGTATTATTCACAACAGCTAAGGTCTGGAAACGACCTAAGTGTTCACCAAGGGATCAGGGGATACAGATAATGTGGTATATGTACCCAATGAACTATTATTGTTCAGCCACCGCACTGCCTCTAGCAGAGTACGAGTTGCATTTTCTCTCACAGCCCTTAGAAGTGTAACTATGGGGGCAAACTCTGTATTTTCATAGTGATATTGTTGGGAGGGGAGGGAGGGAGGATGGATCAGGGGCATAGCAGCTTCCAGCTCACTGTTAACTATGAAGGGGGAAAATTAACCTTATGAAATAACAACTTCAATAGCACGGAGGCACAATAAAACCACGGGAAACACGTAGGAAATACATATAAGGTTATATGTTACAGTACAGTCAATTCAAATGATAAACTTTTATGTCCATTTCCTTCTCCAAAAATGTCAATGTTTTATGTTTACAATTTGGCTTGGAGAAGTAACCAGAGTAAAGCAATAAAAAGCTAAAATGTTCATTTCTGCTTGCACCATGTATGCCAATTTGCAGAAAACAACTGTGGAAAAGTGTTTCAATGATGTAATTTTCTCATCAATAAATATTTGTGAAACTGAATTACTAAACTTGAATACTCCAAGAACTGCACAAGCACCGACATAATTCTATGGAACCTTTGCTGATATTGGAGAGAGGAGAGTGGATAGAAAGTCACGTCAATCATGTCTGCTGGCTGCCTTCTGGCTGTATGATGAAGATTTCTGTGAACCACGGTGAACACTCATCAGCATTTCCCTGTCATTTTTTCCCCCAGATTTTTCCATTACTAAGGCAATATATCGCTAGATAAACAAGGTGGTTTATCATTTATTTTTTAGAAGAAACTCTCCTCTGTCCCTAAACATGACAAAGTCACAGCAAAATAATAAAACATATAAACCTACGAGAAGTAAGAGAAACATAGAAGGAAAGCATAGATAAGGAGAGCTGGCAGTTTGGGAAGATCCCATTTCTTCTGAGTTTAAATACCAGGTGCAACAGTGGTGACAGACACTGCAGAGCAGAGACAGCACAGCCCACGTGCCTGGCGAGGGAAAGGTAACTTGCCCAGAAGGTTCCTGGAAAGGCTTAGTGACAGAGATGCAGGCACTGCCGAAAGAGAGGGGGAGGCGAAGGATGGAAATGGGGCTTGGCTGGAATCTATGTAAGATTCCTTTCTAACACCACACAGCCAAACGACCAACCCCTACAAAAGTTCAGAAGGTGGTTCTCCGGTGACACTGATTAAGAGGGATTCCAGACGTGGAAACACCTGGCCCTGGAACAGGAGGAATTCAGGGCAAGTTTGCACTTTAAACTATGAAATTTTCAATTTCCTTTACCCACCTTGCTCCTAAAACACACTTAATGATTACCAATATTCTACGGAACAGATACACCATATTTTTCTTAACCCTCCCATGAGCTTAGACTTAAATGTTGTTTCCAAGCTTTTGTTTTTATAACTAAGACTGTCATGAATTTGTTAATGTCTAAATTTTAATTTAAAATTAAGGTTATTTTCCTAGGAGGGATATTTCCTTAGGTTTATTTCCAGAATTGTAAAGACAGGAGCAAGCCTGATTTGTAGTTTCATAATTCTTGGTAGATTTTACAAAAACCAGCTTCCACGATTATGCCAATTCATAACATATCCATAAATACGCATAGTTATTTACCCATTCACCAACACTATATTTTTTTGCTAAAGTTTTTTTGCTAACTTACGAAAACATATCTTTATACATATTTTTCTGTATGTTTGTTTATAGTTGCATTTAATTATCTGTCCATAAACTCTGCTTATTTATCCATTTAGTCCTTTTATTACTTTGCATGAATTTAAACCAAATTTTTATTACAAAATAATAAGCACATAATTCTGTAACATAACAATATTTTAATGACTTTAAAAAGGGCATTCTTCTGAACTCTGTAGAATTAATGCTTCCTACAAATTGTTAGCCCATCCCAACACCATCACTAAGCAGAATGCTTTCTTTACTCATTGATATATTATATGTCACAAGTTCTTATATGTAAATACATTCTCTATCACAATTCCAATATCATATTTTTCACAGAAATAAAATACGCACTCCTAAAATTTATATGGAACCACAAAAGACCTTCAAATAGCCAAAGCAATCTTGACAATGAAAAACAAAGCTGGAGGCATCACACTTCCTGGTTTCAAACTGTATTAGACAGCTACAATCATTAAAACAGTATGGTATTGGCATAAATATATACACATAGATCAATGGAATAGAAAAAAAAGAACCCAGAAATAAACCCACACTTACAGGGGCAGTTAATTCACAACAAAAGAGCCAAGAATATACAATGGGGCAAGGAAGATCTCTTCAATAAACGGTGCTGAGGAAACTGGACAGCTTCATGACAAACAATAAAGCTGAACCACTATCTTACACCATACACAAAAGCAACTTAAAAATGGATTAAAGACTTAAATGTAAGGCCTGGAACTATAAAACTCGCAGAGGAAAACATAAGCAGTAAGCTCATTAACACCAGTCTCTACCAATTCTTTTTGGATTTGACACCAAAGCAAAAATAGACAAGCAGGCCTACAAACTAAAAAACTTCTGCAGAGCAAAAGAAACTATCAACAAAATGAAAAGGCAACCTACAGAATGGGAGAAAATATTTGCACATCATGTAACTGATAAGGGGTTAATATTCAAAACATAAAAACTCATACAACTCAATAGCAAAAAAAAAAAAAAAAAAAAAAATCCAATTAAAAATGGGCAGAGGATCTGAATAGATACTTTTCCAAAGAAGAAATACAAATGGCCAACAGGTTTATGAAAAAGTGCTCAACATCAGTAACCTTAATATTCAAGGAAATGCAAATCAAACCGGTTCTTATAAACTCACAAGTCTTTAAATCTGAAGTGAATCTTTTGAATCTTTCTGTCCATTATCATAACTGTATCCACTTTGGCTTCTATCAGTTAATTTCAGCCACATGGCCTCTGCTTTTCCGGAATCCTATCATCCCATTGCTACAAGGGACTCCAATTATATAACTTTAGTCCTAGTCCACGAAACACAGCTGCTACTGAGATTCTCCGTGATGCTGAAGTCCCCCTCACTCAGGCATTCCTTATTGCCTTGTTAAATGGAGTGACCCCTGGACCCTCCTGAGGATTTGGTCAGCTACTGAGTGTTCTGGTCTTAGATAGCAGACCCAATTCAGCATCTTCTCTTCTCTAACCTGGCCCCTTTCTCCACCATTTGCTACAAAAGTTCTTGCCTTTTTCCTTCACTGTGTGTAAGTCATTGCTTTTTCTAATCTTCTAAGAGCTATCCCAGCCACAATTTAGGGTCATCTCCAAGGCCTTTGCTAGGGTACTAACTTAGGGCAGTGATGGAATGCTCCCATATCCACAAACTTCCCCTTAACCAACTTTATATTCTACACCTCCCTGCTCAAACACTCTCAGTGTCTTTGTTATACCCACTCTCCCAGCTTCTTCCACTAAATTTTCTCCAGGTCCTAAGGCCCCGTCAATATATAATATCACACCGCTCATGGCTGGCCCAGCACTTTCCTGATTAAGCTATGATGAGATTTGAGTCACCAGGAGGAAAAACAGTGTGTCCTGAAAAGGACCCTGCACTGTTCTATATGGTCTTATTTGAAGTCTCTTTATAGTCTTCAAGCAAGATGGAGAAACAGGCCACTCCTCCAGAATCAGAGGGGGTTCAGGGAATGAAAGAGCCAAGTGCAGCTGCATAGAGGTATCTCTATCACAGATCTCAGGGGTCACACTCTTTCCCCATTAAGTCCTCGACTTCGGCTTAAGAGAGTTCCCTAGGCTCAGAGACCAGCCTTCTCAGAGCTTTGCACCCTTGCAATTACTTGTTAAGTCCCGTATCCGAGCTTCAGCTGTTTCTGTGCCCGCCTCATCCTGGCTGCGGGAGTTAAGTCCTCTGGCCCTCACGCTTCGCTTTACATTTTTGACCAATAAATTTGCGTCTGTAACTTTCTCCCGTCTACCCGTCCGATTCCGGAGACTTCATAGTGATGTCCACCACCACCACCACACACACCTCTCAAACGCTGAGACACTGCACCAAATAACACATCCTCTTTGACCTGAATCCCACCCCAGCTCATTACGGATAGAAATCTTCGCAATCCCAGCGTGCAGCGTAGCAGAAAGAATCAACTCTCTACTTACCTTCAGTCGTTGGGGTCCTCACTGCCACCCGGCCAGCAAGCGCACCAACTCCAGGATCGTGTCCTCAGGCTCGGCTTCCTAAGGCCGGCTCTGAGGCCAGCTGCCTTAAGTTGGGTTCCTGAGCAGCTAGGACTGAGTCGAAAAACACTGTCTGTAAGGGAGTGACTGAGGAAGTACTCCCAGGAGAAGAGGACAGAAAGAAGCCAAGAAGGACGGGAGTGGAAAGCCTACCCATGGTACCTGTGGAAGACGAGTGTCTGATTCCACGGGGAAGCTGGAGTTACCCCACCAAACTAAGCCCCACTCAGCCTGCGGCAGGTGGCGGGGCAAAGCCTTTTGGACGACGAAGTCCGTTGCCATTCGCTGAGATCTGCGCTGGGCGCTTCCGGGGCGTTGCCTCCTGGGCAAGGAGACTTCCGTTTGGCTGAGGACTGTGTCCGGTTGTTAGCCATCAACCGGAACAGCCGCCAGGGGGCGGGCACACTGTCTGCAAAGAGGATCCAGGGGAGGCACTGAGGGAGGCCGTTGCACCGACAGCACTGAGTGCGTGCCACTAACCTTCTTTCTCACCAACCGTCTTCCTTTAAACTTCACAGCAACCCAAGGACGGAGGTATTAAGATTGCCTCCATCTTAATAAGGAAAATTAATCTCGAGCGTTTCAGTGACTTTCTTGTGGTTACGCAATGAGGGGCGGTGTCTTCAGGTGTTTTCAACTTGTGGATGAAAAGGAATCCCTCACCCTAGGCATTTGCAAAATGGGTGCACACAGAACCCTTATCTTCGACAGCTTAAAGTAGGGGACTCTGGAGCTAGCCAATGGGATTCTAGTCCCTAGTTTTACGTGCTTTGCAATAAAATTGCCTCTTGAATATAATTGTGCATCTTACCCCTAAATATTGTTGATCTCGTATGTTGAGATCATAATATTCAACTAGTTGAAACATCACATTTCCCAACTTTGTATAATAGGTATTTAAAAATTACTAAGAAATTCTCTATTAAGTAATAGAAAAGCCAAAAAAAACAGTCTGGATCTGATAGGGTCAGGGACTTGAACCGAAACCACCATCTGACATCAAAACTACAATGCACGTTAAAGGGAAGACCTCACGACATAGATGTCCACATACAGAAAAATCGGAGATGCACGTCTCCGTCTGGGTAAAGGAAATTTTCCACTTTCTCAGCTCTTTTTCACTTGAGCCGGAGCTGAAAGCTGTGAAGGAGGTGGAAAATTTCAAAAACCACTCCTTCACCCAGCATATCACTGAGCACGAGGACATTCCTGAGACAAGAACGAAGAATCATTAATAATGACTTGCTGAAAGAAAAAGTATTTTTCTCAAGCCAGTGCCCTGAGCTGATGCAGGATTGAGTGGTTCTGACCTCACAGCTTGAATGAAATCATCAAATCAGGTTCTCTGGCCCAGAAGAGGCTGAGCTTTCGTGGCAGGGGTGGCGATCTGTTACCATGGAAACTATGCCAGCCACTTGCCCTGGATGGTGGCCTGTGCAGAAGGTTGCTGAGGTTTTCCTTGCTTCCTCTCCCTCCTCACCACCCCCCACCCCCCCATGAATAAATCGCTTGCTGAGTCCCTCCTGGGGTCACGCTCAGAAAGCAAGCAAAGTTGTCCCACAGTCATTGTTCTCATGTACGTTACTTAGCGTTTCTAGGCATCGATTTCCTCATTTGTCAAACAGAATAACCCACTTCTTTGGATTGTTGTGGGGGATATATTCATTGTATACGTAAGTACATTGAGAGAGAGAGCCAGAGAGAAAGAGAGAGAGGATGTGTGTGTGTGTCCATACACACATCGAAGACAAGAACATTTCTGGATTAATTCAAATACCTTCCCCACACCTTACACTGTTAAAAGTACAAAGAACCAGAGCGGGGGAATACCACTTCCCTGTGCAAAACTCTCATGGGCTCTCTGCAGCCTATGAAATTAAGAACAAGCCCGCCTGGTATTCAAAACCGCCCCCAGCAGGGCCCAAAGCCCCATCTCAGCAGCTCTCTCCTGAGGCGCCTCCTCTTACCGATGCGGATGTCCTGTTTGCTCAGCATTGCACTGGTCCCCTGCTCCTCTCCCTGCTTGCATGGCTGTCTCGGGCCCGGATCTTACCCATTACGTCCATCTCAGAGAGTGTGGAAATTCTGTGCACATCAAAGTACAGAAAAGGATAGGAACTGTTGAGTATTCCCTTCCTTCATTGTATCTGGATGAGACTCCAATTTTTAAAAGTCCCTTAATGTTATCAAACCACCTGTTTTAAATGTACAATTTGACGGCTCTTCCTTAAATGCATGTACCTGTGTAAATACCACCCAGATCAAGAAACAGACTATCACAAACACTCAGTATCCTCCTCCACACCCCTCCTAACCTCTCCCTCCTTCTCCAAGGGTAACTCCTATTGCTATCTAATGTCATAGATTAGCGTTTTCCTTTTTAACACTTTATGTAAGTATACAGAATGTATGGTTACTTTTAACTAGCATTGTGTTTGTGATAGTTCTTCCTGTTGTTGCATTAGCAGTCATCTGTTCTTTGTCCTTTCTTTATAGTATCCAGTCATGACTAGTCCGTTAGTTGTTTATCCACAGTACTATATCGATAGGCATCTGAACTGTTTCCAACGGGCTAAGCAGGATAGGTGCTGGGAAGTGCCTCACCTGTGTCACATGCATGTCGTCAACCTCTGGCCCAGACAGCGCACAGTGTGGCTGCAGCATTTGGCACACCGTCCTGAGATGTGACACACACTCCTTCTTCTCCTTCACCCACCCCCTGTCTGCAAGGCTAGCACAGTGTGGTCTGAGAACTTTCTTGAACTTAGGGCTGCAGAGTTATGAGAGTGGTTACCAAAATGTGTCATGAAGCTATGTTAACAGGCCCTTAAAATAGCCATATGGACTATCTGTCCATTTTTTACCATCTAATTTTAGTAAAGTGTTCAGGAATTTGATTCAATCTCACTCTCATACTTCTCAATGAACAACTAAACTTGCAGCTTTAAGGAAAAGAAAAATGAATGTAAGACGTAGATAGTCAAGCATTTATGTTAAAATGAAAACTTTTCATAATACAAATCAATCATCATTATTCTTACAGTTCCTCTAATATGAACCAAAATGGGCAAGATTTTAATCAGTGTTGGTTCTTTAATATTGATTTCAGGTGATCAATTTCATTGACCATCTTTTGACTATGGATCAAATTTACTATGTATTTATTGAAAACGTCCATTTTGCCTTAAAATATTTTTTTACATAACAAATATTTTAAAATTTTTACTCAGCAGATTTGTAATTCCCTGTGAAATTTGCGGCATACCTTCTCTCGGTCGGTCTTTGCCCCACCGTTCAGTTCATGGCACTAACTTCTGCATTTCCATTTGCTTCTACATCACTATTAGGCCTTTGTTTAAAAGTTAAATATCTGTCCCTACTTATTTTTAACCTGGAAAAATAATTTAATTGCATTATAACAAAAATAATACGTGTTTCAATTCAGTTACCAATTATAATTTACATAAATACCACCGTAACCTGTGCTACCTGCATCAAATATTCAAATAAATGCATCGTAGTTGACAATGCACTGTAGAATTGTATGCCTGAAACCTATGTAATCCTTGCTACAGTGTAACAATAAAAATGAATATAAAAAATAAAAAATAAAAAAATAAAAATAGTTATTATCAAAAAAAAACAAATAAATGCATCATTCAAACTGAATCAAAATTTGACACCAACTAGATCAGGGATGTGTTCACGTGTCATAGAAATACTAGACATGACACACGTGCCTGACACAGTATATGCTATGATGATAATATCTAAGACAACATGACAGTTAGAGTAAAATATGATCCTACTGAAACAATAAAGCTGTGTTTAATGGAGAAATAGTTTACACTGCCACCGTTTTAAAATTAATTAAAATTAAGTAAGTTTAAAAAACGTAGTCCCTCCATTGTACTGGACACATTTCGCGTGCTTAACAACTGCATGGCTGGGAGGGAGGGAGGCCACTGCCACCAGATCCCTTCCTCATCTCTCTTCTCTCATTTTTTTGACTTGTTTTGTGCTTTTTGCTTTACTCCCTCCCCCAGGGAGAAGCAATTGTTGATTCAACTGGGTTCCAAGTCATGGACTGAATCCTATTTCTCAATGTTTACTTCTTCCACTTCCTAGGGCCACATAAATGAGTGGTACACTCTAGGGCCTGCCTCCCTGTAGCTCGTCCATCTCCTTTTACTTTTTAGCTAAGAGTTTGCCTCCTCACAGCTGACTGGCCGCCTTGTGTTCGTTCTCTCTCTCTCTCTCTCTCTCTCTCTCTCTCTCTCTCTCTCTCTCTCCCTCTCTCTCTCTCCTTCCATTCACCTAAGTAGGTAAGCTGACTTAGGAATTCCCTCTTCAAAACACGTCCTGCCATCTTGTAGCATCTTCTGTCTTGCTCATTCACACACTGCTACAGACTGAAGGTTCATGCCTCAAAGTGCTCGCAGTACCAGGGGACCTTTGGGAGACGGAAACATCAGCATTCTGCTAACAAGAAAACCTGTGCATGTGATGGCGAAGTTCTGCCGCGGTCTGAAGTTCTTTCCTGGGCCATGGTCGCAGCCTGTGCTTTATTCAGCTTCCTGCTCTCTCTCGAGCAAGGTACCATGGTTAGCAGGAGAACACTGTTATCCTCGCTGACACTATCATAGACAAGCTAAGGCTATGCACTAGCACATCCCTGTCTTTCCAATAATAAACGGCCCCAAATTCCCATGGCCCAACGTCTATGCTAAGAAAATGAAGCTTTTTAAAAATTTGACTTCCAGAAAAGTTTATTATATCTGCATGATATTTGTAATTCACGTTGTTTGAAGTTGAATTTTTTATTCCACTGAGTCTATATTAAAATAATTCCCTGGTTGTATTTATTATGCTCAGGAGATTTGAGGACTTATTATGAAACCTCTTAGAGCAATTATGTTTATTGCACCAATCTTCTCAGAAAGATGGTTGGGAATTGTCTTTCTCACCCTTAATTAGGAAATCATAAAATGCATTCTGAGGATATGGGAATTGCTTTGCTTTGCTGAATAAGACAAACCCACCAAATTTATTCAACAAAACTCTCTCTTGATACTAGATAAATATTTTTAACTTTGCTGTTAAAATGTAAAAGGATATTCTGCGAAACAGCAGATCAGCTTTACTCCTCAACTTCTGGCTCCTTACTTTACATTTTTAAGGATAGAAAGTTGTTTTCCGGGAGTTCCCTATTGGTGGGTGGCTTAAGGCTTCGGCGTTGGCGCTGTGGCCTGGGTTCGATTCCCAATCGGGGAGCTACCCACATACCAAACAGCAAAAAAAAAAAAAAAAAAAAAAAAAAAAAAAAAGTTGTTTTCCCCTCTCTGCTGAAAGCATACTTTTCTTTCCAAATAACGAAACTGCCATGTAAGTTATAAATGTTCCGTTTGTTTGCTGAGGCTTCCATAATCAAACACCGCAAGCTGCATGGCTTAAACAACAGAAATGTGTTGACTCACAGTTGTGGGGCTGGAAGTCCGAGATCGAGGTGTCTGCAGGGTTGGTCCTTCTGAAGACTGTGAAGGGGAATCTGTCCCAGGCCGCTTTCCTTGGCTTTTCCAAGTCCATCTTCTCCCCATGCATGTCTGACTCTGTGCCCAAATTTCCCCTTTTTAGCAGAACACTAGTCATACTGGATTAGGACCTACCCTAGTGACTTCATTTTAACTTAATTCACTCTGTAAAGACCCTATTTTCAAGTAAGGATACATTCTAAGGGACTGGGTGATAGGACTCCAATGTTGTCTCTTTAAGGGTGACACAATATAACCCATAGCAAATGTCATCAAGGAAAATGTCCTACAACATGAGTTACTTGTCCAGCAATGCTTATCATTTATTAAAAGGAGCTGGAATTATCTTTGCAACCAATTTTCCTTCTTTATTTTTTTTCTCACATGTTAAGTGGAGAAGATAACATGGTCTCAAAATACATAAAGTAAAAATAGTCAACACTAGAGAGAAATAGACAAATCTGTAATCATAGTGGGAGCTTTTTATACATACCTCTTTTAGTAATTGATAGAAGAATCAGGCAAAAACTTAATAAGGATATAATACCAGGAAAGAATAATCAAGACATTTGACCTAATGGATAAATATAAAACACACTAACAAAGTATTTCAGAAAATACTTTTTAAAACACACACATGAAACATCTAAAGAAACTGACTATAAACTGGACCACAAAGCAAGTGTCATCAAAGTTCAAATGAGTGAAATCGTATAGACTAGACACAATATATTATTGACCCTAATTCAGTTAACCTAGAAATCAATTATGAAAGATGAGCAGAAAGTTCTCACACATTTGAAAATTTAGCACATATCCTAATAAGCCATGGTCAAAGAAGAAATCATAACAGAATTAGAAAAATATTTTGAATTGAACAATATGAAAACATTACATATGAAAATCTATACAATTTAGCTGAAGAAATTCTAAGAAGGAAATTTATAGCCATAAAGGCATGTAGTAGAAAAGAAGAAAGACTGGAACTTGGTAAGCAAGCATTCCATCCGTCTAGAGAAGTTAGAAAAGGACTAAAAAATAAGTACAAGTCAAAATGAAATAATCATGATGACAGCAGAAATTAATGAGATAGAAAACACGTACATAGCAGAGAATCAACAAAACAAAACAATGCAAAAAAAGGTTAAGGGCTAACAAAATTGACAAGCCTCTGGTGAGATTTCCAAAAAAGAAAAAAGAAAGAAAAAGAAAACAAATATCCAAAAAAGAGAAAGCACTACAGATCCTTTATGCCTTAAAACTACATTAATGGTAAGAAGAAAAGCTAAGCAACTCCTGCAGACAGAAATTCTTAATGTCTTATACTTTGCACTCCTCGCTTTAGAGAGACTGCCGAAATTACTGGTTAAAATGAGTGGATTATTGAATAGACCTTGGAAATGTCTATGCCATAGATTCTTTTTGACAGCAGTAATAAGGGAGCCATCTCCTAATTATTAATGCAAATGAGGGCCACAGGAAGTTCCTACAATTACAATCTTGGAAGAATCCTCAAATCTCCTTTAAATTAATCATGTGAACTCCTTTTTTTTCCCCACTAAAATGTAATGAATTCTTCCAACATAGTAAAATAGACCAAATTTAAGTTCTGCCATCTTTCTGGTGGAGGCGAGGTGCACACAAAAATGCCATTTAGGAAGCCAAATGCTAAAGAAATCCAAACTAATTAGTCCTGGAATAATTCAAGGTCTTTTATTACAAGCACATAACTTGAAATATTGGACTAAAGGAGGCATTAGCAAGAGCTTAGAAATATCATAGAGTAGTTGTAATGGACTTTAACACATATGTAACTCAGAAATGTGCAACTTTTGTATTGCTAAATTACATTTTAAACTTTGAGAGAATTTCCACTTTCATCCTTGTGCGCATCAGGGTAATAACCCATGACTTATCATTGCAGGATATTGGGCTGAGGAAGACTCCCTCATGATTCTGCATGCTCTCTAAGAGACTGACATTTCCATAAAATGAACAATACATGCTATGAAAATAAGAAACATGAGTTTTCTGTTTTTCTTCTGGAAGCTCTGATTTAGTGTGGCCATCAGCTAGGCCAACCAGATGTCCCTTTTAAATGGGACAGAAAACAATGATACTGTCCAGGTTCAAACAGTACACATGAGCAGCCTAGTCTCACTGGGCTAGATTCATGGTGTCAGTAGGCTGACTGTATGTACTGTTTGAAACGGGACAGTACTGCTGTTCTCTGCCCCACTTAACATGGGACGTCTGGGGGTTCCCTGGTGGTGTAGGGGCTAGGCTTGGGCGCTCTCAACACTGCGGCCTGGGTTCGATTCCCAGCCAGGGAACTACCCCAAAGGAAAAAAAATGGGATGTCTGGTCAGCCTACTAAGCTGAGCCATGTTGGAAGTTGTAGGAACAGGCCTGACTTGTCAGGTGCTTCATGAATTGGAATTGTGATCCATCAAAGACATAAAAGCTTCAGGTTTGTTTTTGCTTTTTGGAAAAAGCAAAAGGTACAGAAAATCTAAAAAACTAACAGAGCAATCACCCATGTAGCAGCCATACAGATTTTAACCAATATTAACATTTAGTAATATTTTCTTCAGATCTCTTGATCTCTTTTGCGGGGAGGGGTAAAGTACAAAGACTTCACGAATTAATTTTAAACTCTGCACCACCTCTTTTCAGGAGCTCATCCCCTCTGCCTCTCCCCAGCGGAAAGCACTGCCGTGAACTTGTTGTCCAGGCCATGCTTTCGTGTGTAGGATGGATTTAAATATTCATAAACAATACGTGGTGTTTAGTACCATGTCCTCATTGTTCTACAATTTGCTTTTCTCAATCAGCATCCTCGAAACCTATCCATGTCGATACTTATAGCCCTATTTCATTCACTTTAACTGCTATTTATTTTCCCATCATATGAATAAAACAGAATTTATTTACGGGTTCTCTTCCTGAGGAACATTTAGAACAGGGGTGTCCAATCTTTCAATTTCCCTGGTCCACACTGGAAGAAGAACTGTCTCGGGCCACACCTAAAATACACTAATGCTAACGACAGCTGATGAGCTACAAAACAAAACAAAACAAAAAAATAAATAAATAAATAAAAGACCAGACCCATGCATAATTTTCACAATGTCTTAAGAAAGTTTGCGAATTTATGTTGGGCCGCAGTCCAAGCCGTCCTGGGCTGAGGATTTAGAACACCTCCAAATCATGCTGAGTTAATATTCTTATATATCTTATATATATCTTCTTAATGCATGTTTGAATTTCTAACAGCAGTGGTATCCTGCTTTGTTCATCAGGCTGACCTAGCAATAAAAATTTAACTACCTATCCCTGATCTTTCTATACTCATTTACAAATGAGTCTAGCCCACACAAGAGAGTAGGCTCTACTTTTGGAAAAGAGAAGTATCAAGGAATTTGTGGGTATATTTTTAATTTTTTTAAAAAGCAATTTTTTATTCCTTTTCAATTTCAGCGTTATTGAAGTGTTAGCGACATATAAAAATAGTAGGATATATAAAGTATACAGTGGTGGTAATTTGATACAGTACATATTGTTAAAGGGTTCCCCCCTCACAGAGCTAATTGACACATCCATCACCTCATATATTCGGTTTTGGGGGTGGAAACATTTAAGATCTACTCTCTTAGTAACTTTCAAGTACATAATACAGGATTGCTAACTACAGTCACCACGCTGTACATGACATCCCAGAACTTACTCATTTTATAGTTGGAATTGTGTACCTTTCAACCAACATCCCCCAAACTCCCCCATCCACTAGCCCGTGGTAATGACTCCCTGTTTCTATGATTTTAACTTTTTTAGGTTCCACATAGATTGGGTCTCTATTTGAAACCACCACAATTATGAAAAATAAAAATTAAGCAAGTATTGTTTCTAACACCAAAGGCAGGGGCTTTGCTGCACACCCTCCTCGAGGCAGACATGCAGCCTTTTCTTCGAAGGGCCACCTAGACCTTGGTGATTCTTGCTTAATGATAGTAGGTAACAGCCACAATCTATTAATCGTATCAGTTTTGCTGGGAAGGAAAACTGTCACACATTCCATATGGGAATATTTTTCAAGGGTTGCTACCATGATTGTTACAAGGATTAGCTGGGAAAATAAACATAGTGTCTGACTCCTAAAAAGTGCTCATTACATGGTAGCTGGCATCCTGTCACCAAGCCATATTGACTCCATCCTGGAAATCTCAGGCATCTCCTCATCCTGTCTGCTACCCCTGCTTGTCCTTGACTTCATCAGACTACCACATAGGATTCTTGCTTCTCTCCTTGACTCCAGGCTCCTCCACATTGTCTTTGCTTTACAGGAAAGGTCTGTTTTTCTGTAAAACTTTATTATAGCTTATGTTTTATAGAGGCTTCATTCATTCACTGAACCAATCTACTGAGTGACTGATATTCTCGAGACAGTGAAATTCTCAGCCCATTTGACTGAGGGTGTGGGGAGTGGTTGAGGAGAAAGAAAAGGAGCAGAGAGATATAAAAATATTAGCTAACTATAACAGAACAATTGTCATTGTTCTGGCATGGTTTCATGCAAAATTGAGAGAGGGCAACTGATGCTAAAAATGAGCTACCCTCTCAACTTTAAAAATATACTCCTTTCTGGTTTGATGAAACACTGAGGCATGCCACCTTTGGCAGTATTTCCATGGGTCATTGAATCTGTAGCTCATAGAGTAGCTCTGAGTCTAGCAATGGCATCTGCTTGTGGATTCTAGCAATTAAATTGGTGCCACACACAACATTGTCTTCCAAGAAAGAATTTTTACGGCCTTGTTGGACCTTTTGGGTGATCTACTGTGTTCATGTCAGGGTGTGCATGCATTTAGATCCTAAAATGTTGTGTAAATGTTGAGTGCCAAGATTCTTCGCTGGTATTTTTCTGTGTACAGAATAGACCCAGAACGTTTCTTTAGTCAGTAAGATCGAACAATGCTGGGCCTTCATGGAACCATCACTCCTTTAGCTCTAGTCTCTTTCTCCTGGCTGCCTTATTGACAGTTTTTCTAAGAAATTAATGATTAAGCCCTGCCAACCCAAGCTCTCCCAACCCCATTTGTAAGTAGTTCATAGGTCTTCTTCCCTGAGTCATGCCATAATTTCTGCTGTGCTGTCTCAACCTTTATCTTCTCTTGAAAGTATGGTCACCCACTTTTAAAATGTCACCGAGACTTGCAGAGTATTCTTCTGTGCCAAGCAGGGGCAATTGCTTCCTGGGCCCACTAGTGGTTAAGTGTCAAATCAACATTATGCTACTTTCTAGGTATGGTATTTTGGACCCTATAACTTGTTTGTCTCTTGACTTACTCATTTTATAAAATGGGGGAGTACTAATCATCATAGTTTTACTTTAAAATTTAAATAGTCCATATATGTGAAACCCTTAAGACAGTTCCTGGAAGCACTGAGTACTATGCACGTGTCAGCTGTCATCACTGTTACCTGAAGGAAGAGGATCGGGATGATAGTGGACCCCGGTTCACGTCAGGAGAACGTATGTTAAATGGAAGCTTATAAGGTGAACATTTTTATTGGGTATATCCAAATTAATTTTGGCAAACTAAACTGTAGAAAGAGCACCTGTCCCGAGAGAAGCTTTGCATTCTCTCACAAAGAAGGCCTTGCTTTCATTTCTAATGACGTAGCGGGGAGATAAGGCTGCCTGCTGGGGTAGGAAGTAGGTTTATAGAAAACCAGAACAGCAGCTCAGCACCCCCTGAGCCAGAGTCGCCTGTATTCTGGCACAGATTGGCCTACAAACAGCAGATTCCGCTGCCTCCACTTGGGATGGACAGACTCCGGTGGGCAGAACGTGTGCCAAGCCGCCTGGCAGCCAGCTGGCTTCTCACAGGCACCGGTCTCTCTGTTCCCTGTGGCGCTGCCTTCCCCTTGGGCACCACTGTCCAGGGATGGGTGACTACAGAAGTGGGACTGCGTTTCCCCGCAATAGCGACGCAGCAGGTCCCTTCCCGCTGATGTGAGAAAAGACTGGCTGTTTCCTTAAAATGTGCCTTGATTGTATGATGGGCAGTGAAGGATTCATAGACCTTGCTTCTGCCCCATCAGTACATTGTATCATAGCCCTTTATATCCCAGAAACCCTGTAGACAGCTCCAAAGATACTCAGAGCAAGCTCATCTCGTGCCTCTGCCTGTTAGCAGAAAGAATACTCACCTTCTCCGCAGACGTGTGCCTGGGAGCCTCCAACTCACGGGCAGAAGTCAGATGATGGGACTGCATCCAAACCTGCTTGCCAGTCTGCTGTGTCCGAATCAGGCGGTGTTCTGGTAGTTTGAGCCTGTTTTTAGTCTAGTTGTGGTGTGAGCTCATTCAGATTGCCTGCTTCTGATTCTTATATTAAATCACCACCAATACGTCACTTGTATAGGTGGTCCCAATTTGGCTGTGCACCAGAATACATGGAGAGCTTTAAACCTTAGGTTGCAAGATGCACTGCAGACCTGAATCAATAGTCAAGGCTAGAATTCAGCAGGCTGTGTGGCTAACAAACAGCCCAGGTCATTTCTATACAGCCATTCTATGAATTGGTTTGGGGAAAAACTGCCTTCAAAAATTATAGAGCCAAACCAAAGTTATTAATTAGTAAAACTGTACTAACAACCATCTTTCATAAAGAGAATACAAAATAAAGGGATAACAACTTCAGTCTTCACGTATTTCATTGATTACTCAGAAAAAACATACCAGCCTTTACTCTGTTCGTCGTCACAGGTTATGGTTGATTTTTACAACTTCTCTACCCCTTCAGTACCTTTGCATTCAGCCAAAGTAGGATGACGCCAACGTTTATCACTTCATGATTATCATTCCTATTTTGGCAATGCAGACACAGACACCAAAGCCAAGGTCAGATTACTGGCGAATGATGGGGATGGACTAAGAACCCAACCACCGCTCCGCGCCAGGTCGAGAAGCAGCTAACTCTGCTGTTGGAATGCGCGGGTGTGTCTGACGGCCTTCACACGCAGGCCTCCCGGCATGCAGTGAGAGCACCTCACTGAGGCCCCCTTTGTCATACAGGGCATGACGACGTGTACCACTTGTCTTTGTCCCCCATGAGCCAACCATGAGAATGCTATTCATCAGGCATACCCTGGGTCCAAATAAGGTGGAGTCCAAGAGGAATTCAGATTTGGCACCCTTTGGTGGAGATTTTAGGAATATGCTAAAGATATCCTCCAAAGGACAGTACCATAGAATCCTGTGGAATGTTCTACTTGACTTTGGTAAGATTAGAAGTGCCGTTCGCCCCTGTGCATCCAGGGAACTCTGTGAAGTCCTGATTCCTCACGGTTAAGGTCCAGAGCCTACTGACTTTAAACCATAAAAAAGTCAATACATTTTGAAGAATGGCTGTTGGTAATGCACATTTTGAATAAGTTCATTAAAGAATAACTATGAGTCCGATAGTTTTCAAACCTGGTTTTAATGACTGTAAACGTAAGGCCAGCCAGTTGGCACTTGGGCAAGGGGCATTTCTTAATATTATTTACTTCAACTGGAGCTATTGGCAAATTCACTCTCTAAGTTGGTGCTCCGCTTCCCAGGGCCGGGAGGCTCCTCCTTCCTGAGGGTGAAGTAATTCCCTAGGAAAGAGCAACTCCGGCTGGGTGTGAGTCACCCCCAGGCAGGCTGGGTGACCCTCACAGAGACCACTTCTGGGGTTCCTGTACTCGTGCAGACACTGAAGATTTCCTGTCTCTCAGGAGACCATGCCCGGATGCTGTCTTGTCCGGATGTGCATATGGCTTTGGGTGCAGGACAGGGCACTCTTTCCCCTCACTGTACCCGGGGCGCCCAGCACAGTGCCCAGCGTATAGTTCCTCAGTTTCCGATAAACTCAACTGTGGACCAGCTCTCACTACTTTAAATAGTCCTTTTCCAATATGGCCTCTGAGATGCAGAAGGAAGGCTGATAGGAAACCGCACACGAGGGTGCTAGCCCTCCAGTCACTCTTTACACAGAGATCAAACACTTAAGTCCCCTGGGCGGTGACCCCCGGAGAGGAGAGGTTGACCAGGGGCTTGTCCTCGGAGGAGGCGGGTTCCAAGCAGTGAGGTGGACAGTGTCGTGGCCTTCTGAGAGTTACTGATGGGGCCCTCACTGGTCGGAGGAGGCGGGAATGGGCTCCTCCTTGCAGGTGCCGTTGGAGGTGACTGGAGCGTGTGAAGGCCTGGCCGCAGTCCTCGTACCGGTAGGGCCTCTCCCCGTTGTGCACCCGGATGTGCTGGGCCAGCTCGGAGGCAATGCGAAAGGCCCTGCGGCACTGGGCACACAGGAAGCCCTTCTCCCCAGAGTGAATCTGCTGGTGCCGCTTCAGGGTGGAGGAGCGGGCAAAGGCCTGGCCACACTGCGCGCAAGGAAAGGGCCGCTTGCTGGTGCGGATGCGCTGGTGGCGCACGAGGCGCGAGGGCTGCGCGAAGGCCACGCTGCAGTTGGCGCACTGCAAGGGCCTGTGGCCGGTGTGCAGCGTCTGGTGCTCGAGCAGGTTGGAGGACTTGGTGAAGCACTTGCGGCAGGTGAGGCAGCAGAAGGGTCGCTCGCCCGGGTGCAGGCGCCGGTGCTGCCGGAGCGTGCCCCGGTGGAGTAGGCCTTCCCGCACAGCTCGCACGCGTACGGCTCGGCGCCCCGTGCCGGCGTGGAGCTCGGCGGGCTGCTGGGCTTCTGGAAGGCCCGCCCGCCCCGCAGGCGCTTGTAGGGACGCGCCCCTCCCTGCCCACGTGCGCCCTTCTGGCCGGTCCGGGGCTTGGGGAGGGAGAGGAGTTGTCTGGGGATGTGTCTAAACCTGTCTGTGCACAGAAATACCTTCCAGGACCAGGGAAGGTAGATGCGACACCCAAGGCTGCGTCACAGTTTGCCCTCTAGTCCCCACCGTCACCTGCAGTTAATGAGTCCCTAGGAGGGTGCATCTTCTCCAACAACTTGTGCGAGAGGCCACCAGGGAGGGCACCTGGCGCTGCGCATGCTCCGGGGGAGTCCTGGCTCCGGGTGATTTTTGATGCTTCTCTTCCCGCGTTGGGCTTCTTCCCAGGCACCGCCGGAGGTTTCTTCCAGGCGTCCCCCGCATCAAAGGAGTCAGAGAAATTTTCTTCCTGGGCAGTTGGCTGCTGCCATGGCGAGTCCGGCTTGTCCTGCGTCACATGGGATCTGCCCCTTGGATGGGCCTGGTAATCAGGGTCACCGGTGCCCCCTCCGTCTCCTGCCTCCCCACCATCCTCATCTTCACTAAGTTCATGCTCAGCTTCCGAGGGTCAGGAGGCTCCTCATTCAAGCAGGAGAGAGCGGATGCCTCAGCCCACCTGTCCTGGGGATCCACCTGTGCCATGACGGTCCAACACTGCTACCCTTGTTCCTCCTAAACAGAACCTCTGCTTGGCTCAGGATACCTGCAGAAAGGAAAGCGTAGGGAGGATGTCACAGAGAATGTGCTGAGTCATGGCCCTGGGGACTGAGGTTCACTCTACAGATCTGTCCCAGGCTGGTAGCCCTGCCAGCCACGTGGCTGTGCCTCACAGTGGAAAGAGGGGCTGGGCCCTGCTGGAAAAATTCTCACCGCCAGCCTTCATCCCTCCTTAGGTCCTGCTGTCAGGGATGGCAAGTGCGGGAAGGGCATTTGCTGAGTGCCAGCTGTGCCCTGCCCTGCCCAGTGGGCTCAACCCCCAACTGCTAGACTGCTGCGTTCTCTGTGAGCCTGGGAGAGGGCTCGATGGGAGGGTGGGAAGCCAGGGCTGGTCCTCTTCAGGCCCCATTAACCTTCTGGCAAGACAGGAGGCTGGAAACCAGGCTGGCTCTGGCTGTCCCTGCCGGGAGTGCCAGTCTGCCATCTTGTGATGGTGTCAGCTGGGGCTGTGTCCCAGGCACTGGGCTGTGTGGACCATCCATTCCAAAGACAAGCGCCAGCCCCTGGGAGAATGGGGGCAAGTCAGGAAGACACCAGGGTGTCCCCAAGAAGATTCCGTCCCCCAGGGCTACGGCAGGACTCCTCAGGCCCTTGTGACGAAGAACACCTTGTGCTGGGTAGGGTAGACGTACACACGTGCGGAGGAAGGGATGCACGCGGAAAACGTGCCCTCTGCAACCCTGCTGCATCTTAAGCTAATTCATGAGTGTGTATGTGTACGTTGTGTCACCTTCAACATAAATAGTGTTTTAAGCTGCCTTCAGTTTAAATGTTAACTCCCCCGCCCCCGCAAAGTGTGTCATATTTATCCCATGGCCTCATGTATTCCTGGTACACGCCACGTGCCCCCAGGGGTGCATGTACCCCAACTTGAGAAGCATGATGTTAGGGTTTTGACAACAAGGCATCAGACCAGGGGGCCATTGAGTTTCACTTCCCAGATGATCTTATTTCAGCTTGAAGACAGCTGAGAGCCTGCTGGGGCTGGCTGGTAAGGAGTGCTGGTGGGAGTGATACATTTTTTACAGCAGTTGCTAGACTGAGCGGCAGGCTACTGAAGGGGGGGTGGGGGGAGGGGCGGGGGCGCATTTCCTGACCAGAGGCCTGAGTTTGCTTTGGTCTGCAGGGAACCTTCTGAGAATCCAGAGGGTGGAAGGACTAGCAGTTACCTGTGATTCCACTTTCTGGACAGTCACTACGATCCAGGCTGAGCACATCACAAGCATGACTTCATTTCTTCCTCCCAGCAACCTTTTAAGACAGATGCTACTTTCATTTGTGTAGACGCTCCATTAACCGGAGCTCAAGCAACCAGCAAATCGCTTGAGCTCTGGTTAATGGAGAGTCTACTTACATTTATCTCACATCTACCAAGCTCCATGGGAGCCGCTTAACTGGGGAGTCTACTGTGTATTAGTCTTTCTATTTTACAGACTAGGAAACTGAGGCTTAAGGAGGTTCTTCTGTGCCCAAGACTCAGAGGCGGAAGACCTGGGGTTTCTAACGTCGACACTGTGATGTTAAACCCCGAGCGTGCCACCGCCCAGATGCAGCCTCCCGACAGAGGCCGGCCTGGGAAGCGTGCTGTGTTCTGTGGGCATCAGAGCCCCTATATTTTCTGGGCCAAGCGACCTGGGCTGCGGGGCCTCACTGCTGAGCTCCTCCCTGCTCCTGTTGACCCAGCTTACCCTCTGCGGGAGAGAGGGGCCATGGCACGGGCTGCAGAGGCCGCTGTCCACGGGCCTGCGGGGGTCACAAGTCGTAGTGTGTTTACTTTTGGAAGGGTCCATCTCTCTCCCTCCGCCCCCATCGTCTGCCATCTCAGCAGGGACACGGGGCCAGCTCTGAGCTTGGTGTGGCTCCCACGTGCTCCGCTTGAGGGAGGAGGCACCCTGTCACCCTCAGCGAGAAGGGTTCATTCATGCAACCGATGTTTACCCAGGAGTCCGCATCGCACGCTGGCGTGTCCGCAGGTGGAAATTCTACTCCTCCTTCACGTCTGCGTGAAGCCCCAGCACAGGGCTGCATTCGGTGACTAGTAGCTCGGCCGCGTCTCAGCGAGGTACCTGGGAGATGTCTAGATGGACGGGCGTAGCCGTTTGGCGGTCAGATGATGTCCTGTTGTACTAACCCACGTGTTGTCAAACTGTTCTTCCCCCAGCTCCTGCCTGCTCGTAGGCCCAGTGACTCTGTGTGTGTGTGTGTGTGTGTGTGTGTGTGTGGAGTGCGGAGCAATGGGGAGAAATCCCCATTCTCTACATGGATACAGCATCTCCCATAGCCACGTACCGGGTGCTGGTGCCGCCAACCCACACCCCAACCCCGTTGTTCCGAATTTCCCAAACGGCGGCGTCCTGCAGGCGTTGGGCTCCAGACAGCTTTGGCAAGAAAGTGGCTGAATTTCTCAGGAGGACCTGGAGCTGGGGTGTGTGTGTGTGTGTGTGTGTGTGTGTGTGTGTGTCCCTCCCATGCCCCGCCTCACGACAATGACGAACACTCACTGAGCATTCACTCGGGCCAACGTGACGCTAACACACCACGTGCAATGTCACCATTGTTGCTCACCCTATTCTGGAGGAGTGGCTGCTGTCAATGCCATTCCTGTTTACAGGCCGAAGGTACCGACGCACCGACAGCTCGTCCGGTATCTAAGGCCGCAGCCACAGTCACTATGTTGTGGAGACCGACCTATCAGGTCTGTCCTCTGAGCCACAGCTGCCCAACGCCGTCCCTTCAGAGCTCAAACATTTGGCGTTTTCTGACTCCGCCCTCACTTCCTTCTGAAAACCCTTAGTCCCTGCGCCCCAAGGCTGCAGGACCCGTGTATTCGTGGTCACTGCAGTCACTCACCCCGGCGACCTTCTTCTCCCTCAGCATGGCTGCCCACAGAGACGATGGTCCCCATGGGTGTCCACCTGCTGGTGTCCCGCGGGGTCACCTCGTTTTTCATCGGGCTTTATTCTAGAAACCATGACGCCTGACTACCGTATGCGGCCGGACGTCCACGCTGAGCCGCCCACCTGGCCTCCCTGGTTTTCCAGACACGCCGGCGTCCTGGGGGACCCCGCGTCCCACGGACGGTTCTACGCGGGCCAGCGACGCGGTCGGCGGGTAGACAGGAGGCGGACCTGTCTCCGCCTGGGCTTTCCAAAAGAGATGCCTTTGGCCTTGGACCTTGAAGGGTGCGTCTGAGTCTCGCTACCGTCGGGGATGTCACACCGTACGCCTCGGCCCTGCCCCTCAGCCTTTTGGGGGGGCAGCCCTGACCCGGCCTCGCTCTGCACAGGTCGGGGCCGCCAGCTCTCTGGCTCCCCCCGCTGGCTCACGTGAAAATGCTACCGGGGTTCTGGGGGCCGCGGAGCTCCTGGCTCCCGTGTCCCGGGCCGCAGCACCTCTGGTTGCCGGGGCCTTTTCTTCCCAGGGCCCCCACGCCTTTCCTCACAGCTGTCTAGCTCGGCTGCCTGAACACAGAGGTGATTCACTGGAGAGGAGAGGCGTTTGGGGGTTCCAGAAAAACGCAGCTCCCTTTTCCCTCCCCACGCTGCAGGGACCGTAAGGGAGGGGCCCTTCTCCAGGGTGCGGAGCCGAGGCGAGGGCCTTGAAACAAACGCCCGCTGGGGCTCCTGGCCGGGGTGGGGGTGGGGTGCTCCCGGGGAGGGTGAACAGGACGGGCGGCCTCGTAGCCCAGCAGTGCGCATGTCTACTGTTTGGAAAGGCCAGGAAAACCTCGGGCACCTCGGAGGGTGTGGGTGGAGGGTGGAGCCAAACACACAAACAAAACTTTATATAAAAATACAGCGGCCTGCGAGTTCCCTGGTGGTGTAGTGACTAGGCTTCGGCGCTGTCAGTGCTGCGGCGTGGGTTCGATTCCTAGCCAGGGAACTACCCACATATTAAAAAAAAAAAATACAACGGCACACTTCGCACAGTTTTACGCCATGACGTTTGAAAACAACAAGCAGACAACTTGTGTCCTTGTAGGCAAAACGGGCAAAAATAAAATGAAAATCTTGCATGCAGCATAAAGAGTATCAACCATCTGCTAGTGGCGGGGCCTCATCAGGCCGACTTCAGGCCTCAACCTCGTCAAACAGACGCCCGATTTTGATGGGGCCCCCTCGGGTGATGGGGCAAGTGGGAACCGGGGCGGAGGTATGATGGCTCCAGGCAGAGCTGCTCTGGAGGTAAGGCCCCAAAGGGACCCGGTTCAGGCTTGGGCCAGTACCTCCATCTGGGAGGACTCGGAGACAGGGAGGGGAGGAAAGAGGAGAGGTGGCAGAAACTCTTTGCACAAAGATGTGCAGTCAGTCTTTACCAAGGGAAATGGGGCACGGGGCTGTATTCGGGCAGAAAAACAAGACCTGCAAAGGCTCCGAGTTCAGATCCTGCCTGGCATGTGTGAGGGTCAGCAAAGGAGCCAGCGGGGCAGAGAGGCAGCCAGAGGCTCGGTTGTGCGGGGCCTGGAAAATTATGTTAGGAATTGGCTTTATTCGGAGTGAAATGGGAACTCTTCAGAGGGTTTTGGGTAGACGGGAGGCATTAATTCATTCATGTGACAAATATTTAGAACCTACTATGTGCCCATTGCTGTTTTAGACTTCAGGGTTTATCAGCAAACAAAGCAAGCGAATTGCACCGCAAGAAACAACACAAAAGTTCTGTAGGATAAAAAAGAAGAAAGGTCTCAAATAATGACCTTGGTTCCCACCTTAAAAAACTAGAAAAAGAAGATCAAAGTGAACCCAAAGTAAATAGAATAAAGGAAATTATACAGAGTAGAAATAAATGAAAGAAAATAAATACAATAGGAGAAAAAAACACAATGAAACCAAGAGCTGGTTCTTTGAGATCAATGGAATTGATAAGCCTCTAGTCAGACCAATTGGGTTAAAAAAAGAGAGAAAAAAATACCAATCAGTAATAGGAAGAATGGGAAATAGGCCATTTCTGCAGATTCTATAGATATTGAAAGGACAATAAAAGAATACTGTTTATCAATTTAGAAAGAAAAATTCCTTGAAAGAAACACACCATAAAGCTTACTCAAGAAGAAACCATGTTAATAGCCCTATATCTATTTTTAAAATTAAGTTTGCAGTTAAAACCCAGCACACAACAGAAGTCCATGTTCAGAGGTCACCAGGGCGTGGTCCTGGGTAAGGCAGGTATCTTCAGTGAGGAATTCTCTACGACCATTTTGCTGAGGGAATGATGGGAGGAGACACATGCAAACTGCGGACCTGAACAGGTTGCAAGCTCCTTCAGACCAGGGACCAGACAGGATTCTTAGCCAGGTCCCCAGTGCCTGATCACAAAGGAGATACAGTCTACGGAACGAAGGGTCTGATGCCAAAATATCACGCCTAGGGACAAGTGGGGCCAAAATGCAGGTGTCTTGTTTGCACTCTACCTAGCTGACACATAGGAACCCACCTACGTTTGTGCCTCCTCTTCCTTTTCCCCTTTATGTCACTATTACCCTTTCCCCACCAACCCTGACGGACAGTTCTAGAGTTCAAAGCGGACTTTCTCACACTGTGCACGTTAGTCACTGACTCCTGCGTCTTGTCCCTTCCCCGTTCTCAATTCCTATGACATGAGGCTTCGTCAAAGGCAGACACCTCTCCCTCCCTCCCTCGAATCGATTCATTTGTGCAGTAACTATTGACTATTGGGTAATCATTCCATGGGGCCCATCCAATACTCCCAGCCCCCTCCTTCTTAGCTTATGGTGGGATTTTACTGCCCCGGCCCTGGTAGGTGGTGGGGCTGGACCACGGGATTGCTTCCGGCCCACGCGGTGTGAGTGGCTTTCGGAGGGGCTGCATTTCCCTCTGAGACCCCACTCTCCCTCCTCCCTCTCACAGGGCTGCCAGCACAGTTCGAGAGGGTGGGAGCTTCATCGGGAAGTAAGCAAAGGACAGAATCTGTTAGATGTTGATACATGCTACGGGGAAATACAGCAGTGTCATGGGGCTTGGAAGTGTGGGGGTAGGGTTGCAATGTGAAATGTCTGGGTGAGCTAGATCTCCTTGAGGTGACTCTTATGTAAAATTTTGAAGGAAGCAAGAAAGCAACGTGTGCTGAGAACTGGGACAGGCCGTGGGGAGTGGGGGGAGCACGCCCAGAATGTGGGGAGCAAGGAGGCTGAGCGGATGGATGGGCAGAGTGAGCCGGGAGGGAAGCGGGAGATGAGGTCACGGCCCCACCACACTGGGCCTTACAGGTCATGTTAGGGAGTTGGGGTTTACTGTAACGTGTTAGCCAGGTGAGCCTGGCTGCTGTTTTAAGAACGCTGACATTCCGGTAAACTCTGGAAGGTCAACTAGGAGGCCTTGCAGTGGCAAGAGGTCTGCGTGAGACGTGATGGTGGTGTGGACCACAGGGGCCACCAATGGTGAGAAACGGTCAACCTTTGGATGCATCGTGAAGTTACAGCTAACATGATTTCGGTATAGATTGTGTGTGGACGTGAGAGAAAGGAACGAGTCATGGACAACGCCAAAAGGTAGAAGAGCAGCGACCCCGCCAAAAAGGGGGGGCGGGGTTCAGGAGCAATGCGCTGGGGAGTTGGGGGTGCTGGTCAGAGCAGGAGAGGCACCACCTTGAGATTCCGGAGGGGGTGCAGTTATTTTTGAGGTCAGGCCAGTTGGAGTGAATGTCTGAGACAGGGTAGAAGGCGAGATCGTGGGAGGAGAGGAGATGGGGGATCTGGGACCATGCAGCCCCCAGAAGGAGGATGGGATGGCTGGGTGTGAGATCCATCCAAGGAATGGAGGGGGGACCTGGGCTGGTGGGAGACCGCACCAACGAGGTGCTGCAGGCTGATGGCTTGATCTTCAAAGCCAGGAGGATGTTTTAAGGAAGAAGGGCCCAAAATGGCAAGGAGGATGAGGAAGACCGCTGCCCCACCCGGTGGTCGGAGGATGAGGAAGAGACAAGTCTGCCTGCGCGCACTTCCCAGAGGAGACTCGGTGTGCAGCGAGCACACAGGCGGGGACACAGGCGTGGAGAACAGGGATAATGTTTCCACCCAGCCGAACACGGTTCAGTGACTTCCTGCCATGCTCAGAACCTTGCAGACCAATTCACAGGCCACCTGCTCCCTCGTGCACCCCAGCCAGTGTCCTCAGCGTGCTTTTGGGACACTCTGACTCTGAGCTCGTTCCAACTCTGGGGCCTCCGCATTTGCTGGCATGCTCTTTCTGTCCTTGAAATCGCACCTCTGCCCCCACCCCGATCACTTAGGTCTCATGCTGAGTGTCATTTCCCCTAAGAAACCTTGCTGAACGGCCTCTTTACATCAGGGCTGTGCTAGAGACATGTGATTCCTGCCCTTGAGTAACCCACAGCGTGGAGAAGCAGATGCAGAAGTGAGCAGATGGTTGAAGAGTGTGCTGAGGGCCGCGATGGGGCAAGCCCAGAGCTCCTGGCGACGGTGGGGACTCGGAAAATGACGAGCCAAGAGGCCTGACGGACACGAGCAGGAGTTACAGCTGAGACACTGCTGGGGGCTTGGATCCCTGGAAGGGCTGGGGAAGGGTCGTGCTGTAGTGATGAGGGTGCTGAACCAGGGCCTGTGGGACATGGGACACGCTACAGAGTGGGGGCTTCGTCCTGGGACTGTGAGGGCCCCTGAAGAGGGATTTTGTTTTCTGTCTTTAGAAGACATGTTCTTTTGCTGAAGGATTGTGAGCAGAAGTAGTACAAGATCCAATTTGGCCCCAGAGCAGCTGTAGAGGTGGTATTCGGGAGCCAGATGACCCTGGCCGTCGGGGGTATAACTCAAGGCCCTCTGAGGGAGACATCCGGCTGCAGAGTGTCCTGGAAGGTCGGCCTTTCACCCACCACCCAGACAGTTTGATTAACCAGCCTGGCAACAGGTGTATCCTCTTCATTTTGTGCTGATGCCACATCTTGACCTTTTTTGTACCTATGACCGGACTAAATTCACTGTGAACCCTGGGGTGCAAGAAAACAGGGTTCCTTTGTTTCCTCCTTGTGGTTTGAACGCATACTCGTATTTCTCTACTTCTGGGGCCACGTCAAGGTTCTCAAGGGGTCTGGTCCCCGGGATCACCATGGAGACATCGGGGGCCGTTTCAGCATGGTGTACAGTTCTGCTACTCTGGGGTGCCTCTCTGCAATCCTTGGGACCCCGAAATTCTTTGCCAGGCTGGAAGTGCAGTGAACCCGTGCTGCCACTTCCCTCTGGGGCCATGGTGCCTCTCTGGGGACACTGCCGGGACCCGGGTGGGAATGGTCACCTAGCGCTTCTCCCACTGCTGGCCAGAACTTTCTAGTAGGGAGAAGCCTTTTCTGCATCCTGCTGCCCCTGGTCATGTGGTTCCTCCCCTCAGACTCTCCCTCTTGTACTTCCCCAACACCCCTGGGGACCCCTCACACCCAGAGTCAAACTTTAGCCACTGAAAAACTTACTTTCCTTTCTCCTAATCTTTAAATCTACCCAGACACTGAGGGGAGACCTTGGCATTCCATCCTTCTAGGGGCAGCAGAGAAGTGGGTTAAAAATCAAACAATTCAGTTTCTATATTCAAAGAGCCAGAATGTTCTGTGTTGCCAGTCCTTCGGCCTGGAACTCTCCTGTCGCATTTGTCACCTGGCTTCTCCTTCAGGATGCAGCTGAGATGTCCCCTGAGACAGAAATCATCCGTGTTCATGAATCACTCCCATCTCTCCTTCCCCCTGCATCGCTGTCCTCTAACAGCCAGCCCTCACCTGGCTCCCACCAAGGGTGTGCTAAACTGACCAGCTTCAGAGCAACGTGTGGATTGGCAGGTGTGGATTGGCTGGTGGCTTCCCGGAGAAGAGGAGCCTCAATGACGGGCACCTGAAGAGCCACAAGATTGGGAGACCCGGTAGTTCTCCCAACAGGACATTCAAAGGCAGAACTCCTGAGGGAGGAGGGCAGGGCCATGAGCCCAGGCATCTGGAGAATCGGAGCTGTTTCTAGAACTGACCAGCAGGTGGCAGCATGGCCCCATGGATGAGGGTCCCCCTTCCCCGGGCATGGCAAAGGACACATCACTTGTGCTGGGAGGCAGCCCAGGGAGGCCTTTTCTAAGTCACCCTCCAAGTGTGAGATGAGGCACGCTGCCCTTACACACAGTAGGGGTCTGTAGTTGTTTGTGGATCCAAATCTCTCTAATTCCAACCCTTCGTCTAGGGTTCTGTGCATGTTTGTTTAAGAAAAAAAATGTAAGAAAAAAACTCGGAGGCCTCACTCAGCTGAAACCACTGAATCTCCCGGATGGTCCCCGGGAAGTCCCAGGTGATCCTGACATGGGCAGGCCAACTTCTCATTTGTGTGATTAGATTCCCCGGGCCAGCCTTTCAGTCTCAGAGTTGACTTTATCCATCAGGAAAACCTAGCACAGCCGGGCTCCCAGCCCACCCCTCTGTCCCTGGGACACCTGAGCAGGTGTCTCCAGGCGTCCAGCAGGAGGTGGCTCCGGGGTCGCCAGGACAAGCAGTGCCTTCGGGGAACACCTCCAGACCCCCATGGTATACGCAGGGCTGTGCGGCCGGAGCTCGGCCCACCATGTGACCGTCGGGGCTGTAACCCGGCTGTCGGGGCTGTAACCCCTATAACCCAGCCGCTGGACGCACTGACAAGTCTGCAGAAGCAGATGGGACGGCTGAGCAGTGTGTGTGCTTAGTGGCCCGCTCTGTCACCTCTCAGGCGGGCAGCACCCCCAGCAGCACCTCCAGACACGAAAGCCCCTGGACAGTACCCTGGGGTTCAGCAGGGGCACAGGTTGCAAGGCAACCCCTACAGGGAAAGCCTGGGCCAGGGAGGCTGACTTTGGGTTTGAACAACAGGCAACCACGCTGTAGCTTTTTCCTGCTGTCCCCCGAAGTCACCGCCTGCAGACAGCCCTGAGCAGAAAGCTGCCAAGTGCGTCAAGCCCGGAGCCAGGAAGCCCCGGTGCCCCCTGGCCGCCCTGAGGGAGTGGGACCCGTCCCTGGTGGGCACCCCCACATATCCACCCACTATTTCCTGTCTCCATGTCTTTGTCCACTCTTCTGTCAGAAAGTCTCCCTAGACTGACCCCCGCCATCCAAATCCTGCTGTTTAGAAAGTCATTTTTCAGATGTCACCTCCTCTAACCCTGTAGCATCCGTGACTCCCCGCCATGGAACTGTGTGAGGTGGGTGCTCCTGTGCGTCCATCTTCTCCTGCCCTGGCAGCGACGCTGAGGGACGGGGTACCACGTGGCCTCTGCCCCAGGCCCCGGGCATGGCGAGAGGAGGCGATGGGAAGGAGGCAGGAGGCCTGAAGAGGGGGCGATTTTTAAATATTATACATGCATCCCGGGGAGTGGGGAGGTGGCAGGCAGGTGCAGTTGACAGGGCAGGGTTCCTCGTGGCGGGAGGAACTGACCCGGGCCCTGACAGATGAATCGGGGGATGCGAAGGGTCACCAGCATGCGACAGAGTTCGCTTCTTAAGTAACGTCAACGCGGGGATGTTCTGGACAGGATGACCGTGACCCACGGGTGCAACAGGCCAGTCAGAATCAACAGTCAATTGTTGATGTTCCTGCTCAGTCCCCAGCAATGCCACATCCTGAGAAAAGGGCGGGAGCAGCCGAGAGGCAGTGCCCACGTCCTTGAGCCCCTCAGAGGGGCACCTGCTGGCCTGCAGCGTGGGGACTGCGGGCTCTCGTGACCTTCCCATCCCCTGCCCCCCAGGGCACATGCTGTGGGACTTTGGGGCTATAAGCTGCTTCTCCTCTTCAGTGAACGGTTTGGGGTCTTTGCTGAATACGGTCAGGGTGCTTGGAGGGGAGAACAGGCAGGCTGGAGAGAGGGGGCGGGGCTGCAGGTGGGGGAACACCTGCTCGCTGCCTTCTGGGCTCCTCGCTGACTACCTGGCCCGCACGGGGCTTCCTTCCTAGTTTGCTTAAGACCAGGAAAGGTTCTACCTGGGAGTCCCGGCTCGGCTGTGCGAGCGGTGGGCAGGGTGGGGGGCCACAAGCCCACGTCACAGACAGAGCTCCGCCCACCAGGGCTTGTCTGGCCTCACCCCTGTTGTTTGGGAAAATGGAACCTCAAGAACGGACTGTACCTTGCATTTCCCAGGAGAACGCATCCTCTCTCCACTATCTGATGGGGCTTCGCCCAACACCCGAAAGCATGTATCTCCCTGCCTCTCCTTTCTTCCTCCTGAGGGCCTCCCAGGGCACCTCGCTAAGCGCTGAAAAACACACGAGTTATGCCCATGCACGAGCAGGCTCCTCCCTGTGGCATCCCATAAGATCTGGGCATGTGGGACAGCCCAGGCTCTGAGCCCCAGGCTGGCTCTGGGCCACACCCCTCCTCCTCTGCCTCAGGCTGGCCTGCCAGCTCTCATGAGTCACTCAGGTAACCAGGAGGGCAGCCACAGGAGGAAAATAGCCACCCTCAATGCCCCAGGTGGCTGTCCCCGGCCCAGAGCAGAGTAATGCTGGGGCATTGCCTGCCGTCCATCAAAGTCAAGCCTGTCCCTGGGGCAGCAGGAAGAGGCCTCAGTGGAGCTGCTGGGAGGGGCAGCAGGACAAGAGTCCTGGAACTCGGGTGCGTCCTCACTTGCTATTTCTGACGTCAGCTTCTTCTGATGACCTTTCAGGGGGCAGGAACCAGGAAGGGCAGGAGTAATGCGATCACAGCGGTGCCGGGTGGATTCTGGGAAGTGCACACTGAGCCCATCCCTCCGACCGTGTCTCTCGGTAAACACGCCGCGGCTCTGCCCTCCCGGCTCACTTCAAACACGCACAGCCCAGGGCGTGACACTTCCCCAACTCTGCCCCACATGGCCCACTTTAAGCTCTTCACCTGAAGGCATGCACGCCTTTCAGTAAACCGGCCCCTGGGGATTGGCAGATGCTGGATAAACGTAGTTTCTGGTCGCTTCAGAGTTACTATTAAAAACAGTACTAATACTATACCCCATACTACACCACAAACTCTGTATTGCCTTGATATTAATATTGAAATACAGTAATTAAGAGGAAATTAAGACAAATCAAGACAAACTCAATGGAACACAGTTTTATTATACAAACAGTTTGTGAATGCAGTGTGCAATTTTAGGTCAATGGCTGTTAATAAGCTTTTCAACTGAAGGAACATCACTAACCCAATTTTTTTAACTTCAAGTACCTCAGAAACACACACACACACACACACACACACACTTAAAACTGTTACAGCAGGGGCAGAGAGTTTACTGGGTGGACATCGCATCAGGATCTTCAGGATCTGCTGATGTAACCAGGACAGGATCAGGAGTGGGTGTGGACAGTTGGGGATCTGCATCAGTAGATGATGCCATCCTAGCAAACCTGCACGCAGCTTTCTTGAAAAATGAATGAATTATCAGCTTACTCTGAGGCCCTCCGCCTCTCACGCAAAGTCAGGGTTTGCATGATGTGCAGCTGCACACGCGTTTAAACGTACATTTCTGCAAGAGATCGATTTTAATTTTTGTTCTAAGTATCACTTCTTTGATTTTTTTGCCGGTTGCTTGAGTTCCGGTTAACAGAGAGTCCGCCGTACTTTGTTTAGGGGTCCCCCCACCGCTGGAAAGTCCTAGTTGTCCCTCCTCTGACAGCCAGTACAACGCCTGCCACTCAGGGGACATCCTTTGAGTTGATGAACAGAATACTTACGCTCCATACAGCACCTCCGGGCTCCTGCTGAACTTGGGGTGCTGATTTGGGTAGTCATGCAGCCCGGGGGGCACTCTCCCAAGTGTGAGGAGAGAGGTCCTGGGGCAGGAGCTGCGCCCCCGGAACGGCCGGCCTCACAGGCACAGCCGGCCCGTGCCCGTGCTCGGGTCCTCCTGCCTGCGGTGGCTGAGGCCGGCCGTGGCGGCGCCCCTGCTGGGATGCCCGTTAGACGGGCGTGTGTGCCCCCAGCGCGCCTGGGTCTGGGGGCGGTGGCGGCGCAGCGCAGGGGCAGGGTGACGCGCCCCCCGCCCTGGCCCTCCCGGCCGGCAGCCCCGCCCGGAGCCCGCTCCTGGCTCCCTGCGCTCCGGCGGCGGGCGGGGCAAACCCTTCCCACGCAGACACGGCACAGACTCCCCGGTGCCCGACACCCATGCCCGCGACATGCACTGTCATTCCTCCGGGCGTGTGGCCGCTTGCTTGAGTTCCAGTTACCAGGGAGGCTGCTGTGTCTGTGAGAGCTCAGACGGGTGGAGGAAAGGAAACACAACCTATTTCACAGAGGCTTCAGACGTTACCAGAAAGAGAAGCGGGGGTTCCCCATACGTGAGGTCTGGAATTTGGTGTCTTCCCCTCCTCGCCTCACTTCCCTTCAGCAGGCCCTGGAAAATGGGGCGTTGGGGCGATCACGCTGACCCATGCCCTTTGGTCATAGAAGGATCGAGAAGGACCAGCACTGTGTTGGGGCCACCTCCTTCCCTCCCCGTCAGGAGCTCGGGTCCCCTCGGAGAAGCCCGCAGGTTCTGAAGGCCCTGGGCTCTGAGCCTGGACGCCGCGCTTGGTCTCCCGAGCCGAGCAGAAGCGCGTGGGACTCGGCGGGGACTCGGCGGGGACTCGCGTGAAGAAGGAGACTGGGAGAGTTGAGCGAATGTGCCCATTTCCCCCGTACAGCGTGTCATGACCAGGAAGAGAACCCTGTGCGACAAGCTACGTGCATTTTTCAGACTGCGGAAGATTTCGGTAGACTCACGCCGAAGCCTACATGCGACTTGTCGTTTAAAATGACCCTAGCTTTGGTGATGTACAAATGCTCAGTCTCAGTGGCTTCACAGGACAGAGGGTACCGTACTGCCTAGGCCCACAAAATCCAGTCCGGGGAGAGCCGGCTCAGGCACCTGGTGGGCAGAGGGAGGCACCGCCTCATTGCTCACGTGGCCCCCGGAGTCGGCGGGAGCAAACTCCTCCCGCCCCCACATGGGCGAGGCGGCTTAGCCCTGCGCTCAGAATGTATCACGTCGACCCACAGTCCCGTGGCCAGAGCTCAGCTACCAGGTTCCCTGTCTCCCACGTGGCCGGACAGCGCCCCCAGCAACAGCTCCACGCGGTGGTCACGGAACGCCGCTCAAGTGGAATCAACCAACCGGGGAGATCGGCCCAGGAGAGCGCCACTGCGCCTGCGCTAAAGAGTGGGCGGGGTCTAAACGGGCCGTCTTAACACGCAATGACCAGTGAACACAAAGACCAAGGTGGCGACCCAGGAAACTCTCAGGTGAGCGCGATCTCAGAAAAGAACAAGTAGGAAAGGTGGAGGGAGTGGCCGCTGACCCCACACAACATAGAAACATGAAAGATGGATGGAGCTGTTGGAGTGATGTCAGGAATACAGGGTACATGCAGGTTATTAACAAGGCTTAAAACTTTGAGCAAACAAAGGAGACTTAGGTCTGTCCCTGGGGATGGGAGTGGGCGTTCCCAAATAAAAAGAAAACAGTCCAACTGGTCTATTTTGCTGTCAACTCCGTTGTCAACGTGGATCATTTCAAGACCAAAAAGGAGGAGAAGACATTGAAATCCCCAAAGAATGAGGAGTTTGCAAAAGTAAAATTTACCCCTCAAGTTAACTGACATATTCTGGCCCAAATGAATTACGTTCCGGAATTCTGAAATAGTTTTCAAAGAGAGATTATTAGAGACACAGAAGAAGAGTTAAGAACACAGGCCCGGGAGTTCCCTGATGGTGTAGTGGCTTAAGGCTTCGGCGCTGGCGCCGTCAGTGCTGCGGCCTGGGTTCGATTCCCAGTCAGTGGAGCTGCCCACATACCAAAAAAAAAAACAAAAAAAAAAAAAAACAAAAAAACCAAAAACACAGGCCCTGGAGCTAAAGGACTCTTGGCTCAGTCACTGGCTAGCTTGTGTGACCTTGTGAAAAGTATCAAATCAACCTATATCTCAGTTTTTCCACCTAGTAAATGGGTAAAATAATCATACTTATTTCACAGGATTGGTGAAGGGCCAACGTAAGATTCTATCTATCCTTAGCACTCAGCCTGGTACCTGTTAACTTCTCAATAACTATTATCTGCTGCTGCTGTTGCTACTACTGTTATATGGATGATACGCTGATAGTCTATGAAGCATCACAGCAGTCAGAGAAAAGTCTAGAAGACAGAGATGAACAAATACAAAAAAGTGTAAATTTTCTCAATGCTATCAGCACCAAGCAAAATTTCTGACTATTCAAGCGAATGTTATTATACACCTACCAGGTGCCAGGCCCTGTGTGGGGCCCTGGAAATGGAGCACAGTACAAAAAAGGCAGAAATCCATGCCTTGCTCAGGGTAGGAGGTTGACCAGGGGAGACATACAATTTTAAAAGAATAAGTAAATACATAATATGTTGGTTGCTGACAGATGGTATGGGGAAAAACAGGGCAAGAAGATACACAGTGTTAGAGGGGGAGGGTTTCAGTTTTTAAGGTCTTTGACATAAGAATGTATTTTAGTAGAACTGGAAACACATGGCTCTTGGAGAAGGAACCTCAAGTTCAAAGAGCCCAAGAAGGAAGTGTGTCTGATGTGTTCCTGGCCCGGCACGGGGTCCAGTGTGGCTGCGGTGCAGGGACTGGGGAAACTGAGGCAGAGAATCGGGTCAGAGAGGTAGCAGGTCATCCCGGGAGGGGCTTTGCAGGCCCCTGGAAGGACAAGGAATGTTACTTAGAGAGGTGGCTGCCGTTGCCCAGAGGAGTGACATGCTCTGATGTACAATTTCAAAGTTCACTCTATGGTGTAACAGACTGCAGGAGGTTACAGTGGGGGCAGGAGGCCTGCTGTGAGGTCTCGTCGTGACCGGTGCAGTGACGATGGCTTGAATCAGGATGGTAGCCCAAGGAGATGATGGGACATGGTCTACGAAGTCATCAAATTCTCGATAGAAACAGAATTGGATTTTGCTAATAGACTAAATGAGGATGGGAGGAAAAGGCAGAAGTCAAGGTAAATTCCAAGATTTGAGTCTGACCAGCTGGAACAATGGAGTGGCATTAACGGAAGAGGGACAATTTACAAGAGCAGTTGGCTCAGTAGGTGGGAGGAGAGGAGGAGCTCGTTCTTGGAGATGTTTCATTTGAGACACTTACTTGGCCTCCAAGAAGAGACATGACCGCTAGTTAGATTCATATGTTTGGAGATCAGGGAAGAAGCCAAGGTTAGAGAGGTTCAGCCATGAGAATGCTCTAATTAGCAAGGGACTGAAATAGCTAGAAAAGAGAGGAAGTCAATGACTGAGATAAACCCCAATGTCCAGATGTTGAGAAGAGGAGGAGGGTTCTCAGGGAGACCACAGAAGAGCACCTGGTGGGGTGAGAGGTCAACCAGGAGAAGGTGGTGTCCTGGGGGCCAATGAAGGAAGTGGGGCTCCAAGGAGGAGGGAGGGGTTACTGTGTCAACTCCTGCTGGAAGGTTGAGTGAGATGAAGGCTGCGAAATCACCATCAGAACAATTGGTTAAAAGGATCATTACACCAAGGATTGTTACACCAAGAACCCAAGAGGAAGCACATTCTTTTATTTTGAAAGTGTCCTTGGCCAATGCCATAGTTTGCCCAGATTTCAACACAGTGTTGGAGGGAGGGGAGAAGATTCTTCTGGTGTTTTTGAACTTGATGGCAAAATAGGGGCTTGTGAAACAGTTTTAGTACTTGAATTTGTAAATGGCATATTCTACTTGGCCTGTTCAAAAATTTTAGCAAGGACTCTAATAAAAACAATACTAGAATAAGAATCCAATTTAGAGATGCTGCCAATTTAGGTGAAACAGAAATAAGTGGACAGAGCACAGGGCATCCCACAGGACTAGACGAGTGGGCGAGCTAACACAACGACCTTTAACAAGAATGGATGGGAATTCCTGCATCTTGGTAGCAAGCACTGGATACCTAAATATCAGGTGATGGAACCGGTGTTTGGCCACAGTAAAGGAGAAAGCGACCCCACAGTTATAGAGAGAGAGCAGCCTACTGATATACTACCAAGAGCTACTGTCATACCACGCAGCCATGACAGAAGAGTGACACCTACAATACTTCCTGACAACATTCTGGGCTGGTCAGTTTAGCATCATGCATAAAGGGGGACACCAACATGGTAGGTGCTCAGAGAGGAGAAATGCTGGGCCAGCGAACACCACTGCCACCTGCCTCCACCTCTTGGCTTCTCTGCCAGTTAGTGCTCCGTGCTGCTTGCAAATGGGATCACAGCACTCACTTGTTTAGTCTTCCGTGCTCTCTCCCCCATTGCCTAAGGAAGAAAACCCAAGACTTCCCGCATTCTCCCCCAGGGCTCTTTCTTGCCTCGTTCTTGCCTCACCTGACTGTGCCATTGCTGCCTCTCTTCCCTAGATCCCAAACTAGACTGTAGGCCCCGTGAGGGCAGGGGCAGTGTTCCTTTTCTCTCTCTTATTTTCCTACTTGCCATAAAGCAGGTACTCAGTCAGGACTGGCTGAAGGAAGGAAGGAAGGAATTCATGAATCCACGCCAGTTCCTCTGCCTAGAATGTCCTTTCTTCCTGTTTGTCCACCTGGTAAACCCCATTCATCCTGCAGTGTGCCCAGCTCAGGCACCAGGCATCCTGAGAATGTCCTGCCTGGGCTGGTGAAAGCTCCTTGCCCTGCACTCCCTACAGCACTTGGCATGTGGCTCACAGAGCACTTGGCTATGGTACCAATGTGCCTACCTCATTACTCTGTCTTACTCATCTCTGTATGCCCAGGACAGTGGCTGGCCACATGCCTGTGTCTGGTGTCGTGTCTTAACAAAGAGTGACTAAAGCAACTGAGAATGTATAGCCCAGAGAACAGGGAGAAAAAGCAGATGGCCCCCAGCCTTGGGGTTTTAGCGGTAACTTGCCTCCAGGAGGGATAAGGATGGGCAGCCCCCACAGGCTCGTCCAGCTCCCGGACTTGGTGGCTCTGAGCTCCGGAATTCCAGAGTTGCTGTTAACTAATAGTCTTACTTTAGGCTCAGTGGCCCAAGGGAAGGGCTTGGAAGAAGTGTGACCCCTTTTCCTACAGGTGGAATGTGGACGAGAATAAGGAAGATGGTCACTCTCAAGGCAGCAGAAGTCAAGGGAGAAGTTTGTAATCTCTAGATGCTTTATGGGAAGAAGATTTCCTGGTCCACAACTTCCCATAGAGGTGGGTGGGGGGTGGGGGAACTACTTGGCACTCCCTGCCCCGCCAGAAGGATGTGGGAGGGGAGCCCTGGCCCCTGTAGCACAAGACCTTTGTCTCCTTCCACTAGGGGTATGGGGATTCGAGCTATGCCGGTGACAACTCATTTTGGTTTATTCTGGCTCAGGGCAGGTCCGAATTCTCACAGAGGTCTAGCAGAAGGAAGGACCACGACAGAGACGGACTGTCTTGTGGCCCCAAGCTGCATGGCCACTTTGGCCCTGGGATGAATGGAGGGAGGAGTGGAGGCGGGCAGAGGCGATACATCCGCAGAACCTCCCTGCAAGCACTGCAGGAGAACAGCTTTTTGGGAAGCTGGTGGGTCAGTGTGGTCAGAGCCTGGCCTGGCCCCAGTGTTGAGGACTTTGATGAAGGTTCAGAAGAACAGATACATCATCCCGAAAGAAAGTACATGCAGAAGGTAGTTCTATTCACGTTGAACCTGATCGGGTCTGCTCAGGTCTGCTCAGGTCTGGACACGGAGTGTGGGCCAAGCACCGGGCTGGCCACCACGGCAGTTTTAGGTTTGTTCCCTGAGAGCAGGCATGATAAGGTAACAGCCCTTGGGTATTCTGTTTCATTTGTCGTACCAAAGGGACAAAGTTTCTAAGTGCTGCTCTTGCCTTTACGACCACTGAGAAGACACTTGACACAGGTTCAAGGTCTCTTCGACACGCGGCCTCTCCCTACCTGTTCTAACACCTGTCACTCCCACATCACCATCTCGGCTCAGTCCCATTACCAGATCACAGAAAACAATTCAACTCACAGGGTACCAGTAAAACTCTTATGCTGAGTTCCTTCCTTTGACTTTTGAGTGAACGTTGAGACCCTACTCTCCCCTAAAACTTGTGACTAACCTGCTTCCGGCCTGTCAAGCTTAGCAGCAGGTCCCAGATCATGGGGACGAGGACTGGCCCAACCCCTCTGTGGACATCGGGCCGGAGCAGGCCTGTGGGATCACAGGGAAAGCGTCCTCCCCTACCACTTCTGCACGGCTGCTATTCTAGGGGTAAATATTGATCTGATAGGCTAGTTTTGAAAAGCAGCTGACAACAATGTTGTAACAGTAAGCGCCTGCCTGGAGAGTTGTTTGGACCTTTAAAAACAGCATCCGTTTATTGTAGCACCGTGCCCATCACACAGGATCCACTCAGTAACATTCGGTGGATGCCTGTTGAGTTTATTCTACAGTCAAGTATTTAATGAATGCCAGGCGTGAGCTGTAGACACTGAGGGAGAAGTAAAGAAGAATAATGACATGTCCCTGTCCTCAACTGCCCTGTAACCCAGTGGCAGAGAAAGGACTTACATGTCTGAAGAGTGAAATCCCACCTCACAGTTGCCCATGACTGTGTATTGCGCTCCTGCCAGGTGTGAGGACTTGGAACAACTCTGCTGTATGCTCAGCTTTCCATGTTGGCTGGGGTCCTACCCGTGGTGACCTTGGCCATCTGCAACAACTATGCAGGCGCCATGACCTCAGCTCATGGAAGGAGATGGCCACATCTCCCTTCTCTGGATGTAAAGTCCGGTTCTCCCTGCTCTCATGGGGCTGGGAAACACTTGTAAATACCGGAGATGGTGTCCTAAGGAAGGATTACAGAAGATACGTTGGTGGTACCTGATTTAATTTTGGCAATGAGCACGGTGAAGGTAATGAAATTAGAATTGCTATAATGAGTGTCTGATGTTTTGCAAATGAGGCCATTGTTGGGAAAAGATGCTTGCCCAGGGTCATGCAGATGAACCCACTGCAGAATCAAGGCGAGAAAGTCCCTTCCTTTCAGACCTCTGCTGCCCCTCACCAGTCCATTCTGGAAATCATAGCATGACAATTACTATTGTCAAATCCTAGCAGGAAAGCTTTGTCCCTGGGGTGATCTCTTACCTGCCCCCAGGTGGATGGGACATCATACCCATGAGCAGACTGGCAACATGTGCCCTTCTTGACTGACCTCAGGGTGGTCAGCCTAGCATTTGTCAATCATGTTTCATTTTCTCTTCCCTCTAGTTACGGATTCCCTGGAAGAAGACAGTCAGACACGTGTCTGTGGTATGACTTGGATTGTTTTCGCTGTTTTGCAAGCTGGCTCTGTTCTGGCCTTTAGTTAACCTCCAGCTTCTTGACACATTTTATATATTAATGTAGATGACGAATCTCCCCAACCATATTGCTAGGTTATTAGGTTCCCTTTTTCCCCAGCTCATCTTGCTCATGTGTAGGTGGAGTCCTGGGGATGCCAGCCAGTTAGGACAGCCTCCTGCCATACCCTAATCTGTACACCTTGCCCTCCTGCCAGACTTCTGCAGACTTGAAGTGGAAGAACTGGTGTTTGTTCTAGCCTGCAGAGTCTCTGCTATCTCTCCTCTCTTTTGGGGGGCTGGTCACCCTGCGATGCCCATGTGCATCTAGATATGTGTCACCCACAAAGAGTCTGCTTCTGAGCCCTGTCACCCTCCTGTCCTGTGGGGTGGGGGAGACACCGTCTCCATCTCCCTGATTGACTCATTTAACTCCTGCACCTACTACAGCACAGGTATGCTCGAGGTTCTCAATCACTATTTGCTGAGTTAACAAATCAATAATCTGGTCTTCAGAGATGCTTACTTCTACCCAACCAGCAGAATGCTTCTTGCCTAATTCCACAGGTCCAAGAAACTCGAGCCCAGATGTCCTCCTGCCCTGGTCCCTACCTCCTTTCGGTCCATAAGGAATTCTCATCTGAGCCCCCTTACAGAGCAAGTCTGCGTGCCAGGCAGAATTTCCTTTGAGGCTGTAAGAAAGAATTTCAACATTAGGTAAACATCAGCCTCCAACGTCCTTTGTGATTTTGGTGTTTGGCCCATTGGACTTGTTGCTTATTTTCAGGCCCAGAAATCTCATTCTTTTATCTCTTTCCAAGATTGGTATTTTTTCAGGTGAACTGGTTGGATGGAGGGAGGGGTGGATAGGACATGGCTTGCGCAAAGGTCACTGAAAATGGTCTTTGGTACCTCATTGTTTTTCAGATGTCTTTGATTTCTCATCTGATAGAGATTAAGTATTTTTCCCTGGTGTCGTTAGCCTTTTCTCCAGTTGTAAACATGTCAAGCAGCAGTGGGTAAGGAGCTGAGGCATGAGAGCAGGCAGACGCAGGCACCAAGCCCTGGGGGTGCAGGCCAAAACATGTCCCCTGCGCTGCTGCCCCGTGCAGCTCGTGGCCCTCCCCAGGCCTCCACTGCCCGCCTCTTGCTTTCCTGACGCACACAGCGTGTCTGTGCATCCAGTGATTATAGGGTGAACTGTGGCCTGTATCAAAGTTAAACCTTCATAAAAGGTGTTGCTTTGTTGCTTTTTGGAAGGGAAAATAAAATATAGAACAGACAAAGCCATTATCCACTGATGGGCCCTTTTGGTTTAGGGCTCTAGCAAAGATTTCTGTGTTTGCACATCCTCATCAATACTTAATATTCTCAGTCTTTTGGATGTTAATCCTTCTGGTGGATGCATGGCCTGTGTCTCAGTGTATATTTGTCACTTGACTATGCTCTCTTATAATGTGACTATTCAAGTCCCACTTTCTGTTAGGTTGTTGTTTTTTGTTTGTTTGTTTCTTTCTTTCTTACTGATCTGTAGTAGCGTATTACAGATGGGTCTTCTCACTGTCAATTCAGCTTCAACTTGCCCTGAACTAAACCTAGCATCTCTCCTCTACTTTCCCTTGCTCACTTGGTACCTCTCACATGCCAAGGTTAGAATCCTTGTGGCTCTCTCTCATTCTATCCCACCCTGATCACCAAATTGATGAGTTTGTGTCCTACATATTTCTCATATTTGTCCCTATCCTAGATGTCTCTATTCTGGCTGCTTTGATGTGGGGTCTTGTCACTGCTCACGTGGAGGTTAGCACTGACCTCCTAACTGGTCTCACCCCCATTCTCTCGGGACCATCTTCCATAGAGTGATCAAACATTGACAGTGCATCATATAAAGCTCTTCCGTGCTACAAAGCACTCATAACCTGGCCCTTGCCTACAACTCAAGCCTGTTTTCCAGTTACCTTTTTTGAAGTTCATTGTCTAAAATTACCAAATATATTATGCTTCTGAGCATTCCTGTTATGCCTTCTGCATGGATTTCTCCTCCTCACCTCACTTCTTCACCTGTTTAATTTGTTCTCCTTCTTCAAAAGTCCTCTTCCTCAGCTTCCCCAAGATATTCCAGTGGTCCTTCAGCATGGCCCCTGGCAGAGTGCAATTATAAAACATAATCCATCATATTGAAGGGATAGTTTTTATGTCTGTCACTTCCATCTATGTATATGAAACTTGAAGGCACTCCGGCTTAGTGGTGGCACTTAACACATCTTTAATAACCTCAATGGACCCTCAGTTTTTCAATTTGAAGAATTTAATTGAATAATAATTTTTAAGATTAATCAAAATCAGAGTGCATATTGTCCAACTGTCTTGGTCATTTTAGTAGGTGGTTTGTTATGTGTTTCTTGAGTTTTATTTTGTTAATTTTTATACTGTTAATAAGCATTACCACTATATGTTAAAGGTCTGGTATATTTTTACCATATTAATCTCTATTTATTATTTGAAAAGTTTATTTTTTTACACAGCAAGATGAGCACATTGAGTGAGCTCTCATTTTTCTCCTTTTAGAGCCCTCCTATATTTTGATGTGTGTTTCATCCCCCACTCCAGGAAAAAAATTACTCGTGGATTTTTATGTGCCCCACAGCATGAAATTCCATTTATTACGATGTCACCTTTATTAATGTTACTTTCCTCACTAGTGGGCTTAAAAGCTACATTCATTCTGCATGTGAACTGATCCCTTATATTTGCGACCTGGAGCCATTCCCCTGATTCCCCAGAATAAAACCCTTCCGTCAGCAGGGCTGGTTATTCCAGCTGCTGGAGCAACATTTACTCTTGTTCTCGTCACCCTGCTCTCAGTCCTGGGACCACTGTCAGCTTTCTACCTTTGATGTAAACACCCCGGCTTCCCTTGCCTGCTTCAATGCCTGATGGTTTGAGGGCACACCAAAGATAAGAAGGAAGTGACGCTCCTTACAACTGAGTTGGTCTCTGTTTGGTTTTATCGCTTTATTCTTTTGTAACTTACAACCCTTGAAAGGCAATCACAAGGTTCATCAGCTCAGTGTCTGACAGTCCAGAAACCAGCAACCTTTCAGATGAATGTCCCTTCTGTTGGTCTTTTCCCTGTGGTAGAACGAATTTCCCAAAAATGGCCAGAGCTATATCTTTCATCCTACATGCAAGTTCCAGACACTTGTTAGTCCCCCATCAGGAAGTGCCGTCTAAGTCCCCTTCCCTCAAACCCGGCTGGGTCTGGTGCATGCTCAAGGAGCATGCATGTTAGAAGTGACACTGAGTGACTTCTGAGGTTAGGTTCTAGAAGGCAATCCACATTGTGGGAATTTGAGTTGACCTATGAGAAGTCACCTACCCTGAAACTGCATGCCAGAAAGGCCTTGTGGAAACATCATGTAAAGATAGAGACGCCCAGGGAGCCCCAGCTCTTCCAGCCCTGTCTTGTGTCTTCTCGCCAAGGGACAGAGATGTAAGTAAGGTGTTCAGAGGACTCTAGTTGCCGTCCTGTGAGCTGCCCCAGCTCACACAAGGGAGATGAAAAGTGCCCTTCCATATTTTGCCCCACTACGGATTTGAGCAAAGTGAATATTGTTGTTATTCCAAGCCACTAGGTTTTGGAGAGGTTTGTCAGGAAGGTTTATGTAGGCAGAACAGCCCTCAGCACCAGAGCTCAGACACAGAGCTCTGATTTGATATCTTTTCTGCAAAGGTGGAAATCTGAGGTCCTAGATGTGCCCTTTGACGGCAGAGTGGAATGGCAAGTCAGAGGGTTTTAAACTCTTTGTGCTGAGGCTTCTGTGTGAAAAGAACACCAGAGATACTTTTTCAGGGCCCTTTGGAGGCCGGAGAAAGAAAGAGGAACTAATGTGGACCAGAAGGAAGAGGCGTGTGTGACAGGTTATTCCTGGAACCTCCATAGCAGGAGGCAAGAGACTACCATTCTCTTCTGTTCTGTGGACCGTAGTCCTGACCCCCCCACGGCGCTCACTGCCCTGCAGGAAAAGGCAAGGAAGGGCCTTCCTTTCCCTAGAGCGTGCCTCTCCCCACAGAGAGAGAAGACCAGTCTTTCTCCCCATTCGCCACGTCCTTTATTTCGGGGGGCCTCTGGTCTCAGTGAGGAGACAGGTAGGTGACTGTCCATGGTGCTGCTTAGGATTAGGTGCCTTTTCGAAGCCTCCTGCTCCTGACATGCTCTGTCTCTTCAGGGCAACTCACATCTATAGGCTCCGCCAGTTACAGTGACAGAGGCATCCTAGGTCCTTAGATGATTTATCACTAGGTTTCATGTATTTGATCTAGGATGTGATATAAAGAACAATCGAAAAACAAAGACCACCATTTGTTCATCTCTTTACTTTAGTACCATGGAGATACGTGCATGTATCTTTTTTTTTTTTTTTTTTTTTTTTTTTTTTTTTTTTTTTTTTTTTTTTTTTTTTTTTTTTTTTTTTGGTGGTGGTTCCCTGGCTGGGAATTGAACCCAGGCTGTGGCATCGAGAGCCCCGAAGCCTAGCCACTACACCACCAGGAAACCCTGGTGTTTATCCTTCTCAATAGAGAAATTACCCTTTCCTGTGAGGGCCTCCTAGAATGTTTTGAGATATTTTATCATTGGCAATGTAACATTCCTTATACTAGACTCTCCAGTATGCTAATCAGAATTTTCTTCTGCATGCTGCATTGCATATCTTTGTTCACTGCAACTAGATGTAGGCATAGGCATTCCAGGAGTGGAGAGGGGCATCTGGGAACCCATGGGTCAGGGAGCAGGGCTGGAATCCAGGACATGCAGTTGGAGGGTCAGTTGAGCTACTCTTCTCCCCGTAGCTTCCTTTTCTCTCATGTCCTCTCTCTCTCCATGGCCTTGCATTGCTGTGTAAGATCATGCTTTGGGATGGACATAGGGTGGAAGAGGGATGTCAGTGACAAGATCCTGAGGGGGCAGGAGGAGAGGTTTCTGCCTCCATTATGCTTCCCAAGTACCCAGGTGGCAGCTGTGGTGACTTGGAGAGGGAGAACGCTGAATCTCAGTCAAACCTGTGTTCAAATCCAGACTCTGGTGTTTGATTGCTATGTAACCTTAACCCAGTCATCGAGTCCCTTGTTTTTCTCATCTGTAGAAAGATAACCTGCAGAGAGCATTGTTGTGAGGACTAAGTGAGATGATATTAGAAAGAATTTTGTGAACTACAAAGCACTCTACCAGTGAAAGCTTACCCTTCCCTGTGGGGGCCTCGGGGAGACAGAAGAAATGGCAAAGAGGTGACTCCAAGGAGCTACTGAAGGCTGTGGCAATGAGGGAACAGATGAGAAGAGAGAAGTCCCCAGAGGCAGAGGACACCTGGACCGGGGTTCCTGCCAGCTGGGTCTCACAGGGCTAACCCAGTAGAGGGAGAAGAAAGGCTCACCTGGATGTGCGTGTGCCCGAACAGAGGCAGGAGGCATGGCTGACAGCCAACAGGGGCAAACAGTTGAATAACAAGCCACATGCATGTCTTCACACACTCACTAAGTCCTCACAACAACTCCAGGTACTATTCTCTGCATTTTGTAGAGAGGAGAAGGAGGCTCTGACAGGTATAAGAAATTTCTAAAATCCTCACAGCCAGCAAGTGGAAGAATCTGGATGCAGATCTAGGTTTTTCAGACTCCTAAGCCCCAGCCAGCAAGATTGAGATAAGGTCTGTTTTGGATTTTTATAACAAGGAAGAAAGTCAGGGGAACCTGTTGCAAGACAGTCCCCAAAGCCAACGGTTCAAAGAACAAGGAGAGCGAATAGAGTGGGTGGAGGGCCACGTCAGGAGGGCTGGGTGGGTAGTGGAGGCGGGCATTTCCCTGGGGAATGAATGGCTCGTGGGTGGACTAGACTCATGTAAAGGGCTGCAGACAGAACTACTTCCCACAGCCTCTTCAGTGGGGACCCGGAAGCCTTCCTCTTGGATCCACCTGTGCTCTTGTTCTTCTCTTTTCCTTGTAATTACAGTCACGCACCACTTAGTGACGCGGATACATTCTGAGAATTGCATCGTTAGGCAATTGTGTCATTGCATGAAGATTATGGAGCGCACTCCCACAAACCTGCTACACACCTAGCCTACATCGTCTAGCCTATTTCCCTATGCTGCAAGCCTGCACAAACCTGTTACTGTGCAAAACAACCCGAGATTAAATCAAGCACAAGAGAAAATGATGCAATCGGAGACTTGGCAAACACGGGTGGGCAGCTGCTGCCAGCACACACAGCACACAGTTTTATAGCAAACTTTTCTATGTCCCAAGTAGAAAGACAATATTCTAAAATAATAAAAATATAATATCGTAAATACATAAACAGCAGCATAGTAATTTATTATCATTCTCAAGTATCATGCCCTGTATATAGTTGAATGTGCTATGCTTTGTACAACAGGCAGTGCTGTACGTTTGTTTACACCAGTGTCACCACAAATGCGTGAGTAATGCGTTTCTCTACAACCTTACGATGGCATGGAATCCTATTTTATTTGCCATAAAGTCTCTTCCCATGGCAATGGGGCTGGTATGCTGCAGTACAAGCTTGCAGGGAAACGCTGGAGCAGAGAGACAAAGAACAACAAACCCCACTTCCACCTTCCCTCATGTCACCACAGTTGGGTAGCGTGACTGAAGTAGGTGACAGATAACATGGAAGCCCAGAGCACAGCAGCGGGGGGATGCACGTGCTGGGGAGAGTGGCTCCATTCTTGGACACCAGAGGACAGCTGCCTCTCCACATTGACCTCCGATAAAAGAGTCAAGGCCACCTGGAAATTGTCACAGGTAAGCCCAAGGGGATGGGTGATCCTCTCAGCAGACCTGAGAGGCTCCCTGGGCCAATGATACAGCAGGAGAGGGAGGCACAGAAAGTGGTGACCAAGGAGGGAGACAGTCCTTTCCTGTTGAGCAGTATGGGAGAAGGGTAGGCTTTCGTGTCAGAGTCTTGTGGGAGGACCTAGGTGGCAGCTGCACCTGTATGGGCATGAGGGTACAGCATGTCCCATCTCATAGATATAAAGAGAAACATTCATTTGAGCCAGCTATGGGCTCTGTGTGCCAACCCTCGCAGTGTATCACCCAGGCACACAAGCCAGAGGCAGAGAGCTGACATGGCTGGGAGCTGGCAGTGCCTTCTCCAGGAAGACACTTTGGTCGTGGTTTCTCTGTGGGCTTTTTGCTCTCGCGCTCTGATCTCTCTGGCTCTTATGCAGTGCTCCCTGCACAGGCGTTGCATAACAGCCGGGGTGGCAGGGAACACCTACACAAGAGGGCATGACAGTCGGACAATGGGCAGGCGGAGGCCTCCCTGAGAAAATGGAGTCATTCATGAGCTGTGTGAGAGGCTGCTCTGTTTCCAGCTTGGCTCCCGGGTAAATGAAGTGCTCTGGGGACAAAGAGGGGAACTTTGCACTCCCGCAAGTTTCCCACAGGGGCAGGCCCACAGAAACACAAGGCACCCGTTGGCTTAGAGGAGAAAAGGCAACATATCCATAGACTTGGCCTTCCCTCCCAGATCGGGGTCTCGTGCCAAATCCGCAGAATAACCTCCCAGCAAGGAAATGGCCAGGCTCCCTCGCTGTGGGGTCTGCCTCCTGCTCCCATCTGTTTTCGTCACTGCTGGATGGGTTTTCATTTCTGCATCTGCTCACATGGTACCTCTGTGCCAGCTCACCACTTCGGAGGGAAAGAATGCTGTCAGTCAAAGGTGATGACTCGATGACAGCAATAACAATGTCTTCAAGAGCAGGAAGCTAAGCAGAGTTGAGGTGCACCCTCAGCCCAAGGGCAGGACGGCTATTGCTCCAGGACCGTATCAGGAGTCACATCCAGAAAAATCCCTGAGTGCCAGGCCCAGCAGCTTTTTGCAAGGGAATCTGTATAGCAACTGTGCGGTTATCACTGCCTGGACTTACAAACTGCAAATGCTGGACAGTTAACCAAAACATTATGAGTGTCCTTATATAGTAAGTGCTTTATATAAGACCAAATTTCCTGCCACGAAGATACCAAAATTACAGCAAATAATCTTATACATTATCAATAAAGTGTGCAAACTGCAGCAAAGCCCTATTCTTGGTACAAAGCTCTTGTCCACCTTACCTATTTAAAGACGTTTTTGGAGTCCATCGTAGAATGATTCGATCCACGGCACTGCTCCTACCACTAGAAAAATCTACCGTAATCCTCAGGTGCAGAGTGGATCCTGCTATGGGCTAAGTTATAGCATTGTAAGGGATAAAGACCCCTCATGATCCTCCCTGGAATGCTGTTTTCCTACCCAGTTCCTGAGGACTCCATGGAATAAAGCGAGAAGAGAGTCAGGAGGTGTGAAAGGCTTCCGGGCTGACAAGAAGGCCCGAGGTGATCCAGTCTGGATCACGTGCGCATGTGACCCAGACCGAGGTGTGCCAGTTCAGCCACGTACAGGGAGGCTGAACCCTTCTGGGCACCAAAGCTCCGAGGTGAGCAGGTGCCAGGGGAAGAAGGAGACAGAGGTTAGATGCTCTGGAATCAGATAGATGGGACTGGGTCCTCATTTCAAAATGTGGTCACTGTGTGACCTCGAAGAAGTGACATTCCTTTTGCTTCCTCAGCTGAACTAATCACAGCAGCCATGATTTATATGAGGACGATGGGCAGGGGCAGCCCAAGTGGATGTCCTGGGAATGCTGAAGGAAGCAGACTGCAGGCCACACACTCCCTGCAGCCATTCCCCACCAAGGAGGGCCTTCTCACCGCACTGGGCACCCTCACAAGACAAGTGGCAATTTTTTATTTTTATTTTTTATTTTTTATTTTTTGCTTTTTGGTATGTGGGCAGCTCCCTGGCTGGGAATTGAACCCAGGCCGCAGCGCTGACAGCGCCAGCACCGAAGCCTTAAGCCACTACACCACCAGGGAACTCCCAGGTGGCAATTTTTTGACAAGATTCCTCATTGACCTGGATGCACTTCACGCAGGCCAACACTGTCGCATGCCCTGGGGCTGGAAACCACTGCACACAATGTCTGTTGGGGTTAAATCCTATACTGGCTTTAATTATATTCTTTAAAGACAAACCTTTCAAGTCTTCCCATCTGTGCTTTAAGTATAAAAATGCAACTTTCACCAAATTCATGTGCCTCCCCTAATGGCTTCCACTTCAGAATGTGACAGAAGAATCAAAAGTCTTGGAACGAGCCAACTTTTTTTTTTTTTTTTAGCCTTTCTCATGCCCCAGGTGCCACGCTCAACTTGAGCTACCTGTGCTGCTCACAACAGCATGAAGGAGGGAGGTGACACAGCGGGTTCAACGCTATGAGCATGAAGCCTGGGGCTTGTGGCAACATGTCTAACCAGAAGACTTTCTAGAGGAGGTGCTACCTGAGCTGAAGCTTCACCAGGGGAAGGTGTGGGGTGCACCCAGGCAAAGCTTGCAAGGGCATGCAAAGCCCGAGAGCCTGTGCATGTGATTAACTACAATCGTTCCACGTGGCTAAAGTATGGGACAAGGCAGTGAGACAGGATGTGGTGAGTAGAGACCAGATGTAGACAGAGCCCAGATCTCCACAGTCTCCCCCATTAGCCCTGAAACATCATTTCTCCCTAAACGAGGCCTTCAGTAGCGACAGCTACTGCCCTAAACACTTAGTGATGTTCTGATCCTTCAAGCAGAATGGTACAGCAGAGAAAGCCTGTGCGTCATTCCTCACTGGTTCTCACATCACCAGTCCCTGTAATCGCCCTGCTTTCTTTGCAGTTTGAAGGGCATTTGTCAGGCAAGTGATTTATGCTTCTATCACTACTTATCTTCTCCCAACTAACCTTTGAAATTAATCTTTGTTGCAAAAGCTGTTTTTTATCTAATTGATCAATGACTAGTCGATGAATCACAGATGCTTTTCGGAAGGGCCTTACCTTTGAAGCTTACTAATAGCTATCATTATTGGACTGTCTCTTATGCGTCGGGCCCTGTGCTCACAGCAACTCATAAAGAAGATATTATTGTCATTTGTAGTTTAAGGGTGAGAAAAATGACACTTGATCAAGTAAGAGCGTATCAATGGCAGAGCTGGATGTCATCAGTTTGGCTCCAAATCCCTCCCCCTCACTAGTTCATGACATTGCTATTTTAAAATATTTTTGAGAAGAACGATGTAAAACAAGATGTGTAGGAGTCGTTTCCCAGAGGACAGCCATGTTCTCACACTAAAAACCCTTTTTCCCTTTGCAGAATGCAGGCAGCAAAGGAGGGAACAGCCAGCGAAGGTTCCAAGAGGGGATGGGGAGTCCCAAGGTCAGCAAAAGACTCCTCTCTGCCACCTGAAAACCAGAGTCACGTTGCCTCTCAGAAATTTTAATGCCAACTTTCTGTATTCCACCCCGCCATGTTCGAAAGCATGGACTCGAGTTCATAATAATGTGTCAATACTGGTCCCTTAACTGTAACACATAAGCCACACTCACTACGATGTTACCCACGGGGGGAACTGGGGGAGGGGTATGTGGGAACTTGGGAGTATCTTTGCAATTTTTCTGCAAACCTCAAACCGTTGTAATGAATGAAGGTTATTTAAAAACAACAAAAACAACAACATGCATTTCCCCATAGCCACATGCCTATTCCAGAAGACTTTGTATTCTCAGGAATTTCCAAAACCAATTGATTTCCTATACCTAAGATTATGGCCCAGATTAGCCTGAGTGGTAATTGCTATTGATTTAAAGTTGAGTGGACAAGCTCCAAGCTAGACTGAATTCAGACCCACATTTCATTCCCTAGCCGGAGGTCATCCTGAAGCAGCATGGAAAGCACAGCTTCCCTGCAGAAGAGGAATAGGACCTGAGTTTGGTTCAATGCGAGAGTAATGTACTAGCTTCATGGTGTGGTTACAGTGCAATACTTAGTAAAGTGTTTGCTCTCTCTCCTGGTCATGGTGCTCTGGGTACCCTCATAAATCTCTTCTCTTATCAGTCTTCAGGGACCCACTGACTAGTCCTCCAATGGACTGGAGGCTAGAAAAGGCAGTTCCTTGTTTGGTTTGAGTTGTTTCAGAAACCTGTGCAAGGAATATGACTTTGCCACCATCTTCCTGGGAGGAAATATCTTTATCCGCTACCAGGTCTGACACCATGGTCATCAATAGTGACAAAGTTTAACAAGGCCCCTTGGCTTGTGAGGGGCTTCCTGCAGCATTAATAGGTGAAATCCAGGAAAGGGGACTGAGCCCAAGATCCCAGCCCAGTTCCACATTTCTAAGACAATCTCACCGGCCACTGAAGGGATCCACGATGGACAAGAGAGAAGTGGGCATGGTCAGACATGCTCCAAAGCCAGAGCTGGCCTTGCCCAAAGCCTGTGCTTTTCTAAAGGGACATAGGAAAATTAAGGGAGAGCCGTGCATGCCAGGTTCAGGTTAGAGCACAAGGTCACACAGCCTCTGAATGGCCCAGTGATAGCCCTAACATCATTGTGTCCGACTGCCACGTTCGGGGCCTGCTACTTGAGGTTTGAGCCTCTCTCATGCGGTGTGGTCAGTGAAGACTGTGAACGGGAGAGGAATAGATGGGAACGTAGAAACCCCTGAACACTGTCAACACTAAGTAGCCTGGACTTCAATTCAGATATAATCATAACCATGCTCCAAAGTGGGAATTAAAATTTAAAACCTCCAGTGTACTTGGTGTAGCAGCAATGGAGTGTTCTTAGCTCTGTGATGCAGGAAGAAGATAAAATGCTGAGAACTCAGCTCCTTTACCAAGGTCACTGATGTATCAAAGGAGAAGCTCCTGTAGGTCCACGTAGGTGGCACAGGGCCGAGGAGCAATCCCTAAAGAGAAATAAGCAATGGTCATCAGAGCACTGTGGTCAGGCCCTTTCTGGCCAGAGGTGCACCTCGGGCTCCAGGAATTACTTGTTCAGCTCCGGTATCGAAACAAAGTGAATTGTTCACTTCGGAACATGAAAGCCACACACCTCCCCTGGAACGTCAAATAGAGCTTCCAGTATAAAGTGTCTTAGTCACTTGGATTCTGGCCAAAGCAAACTCCTAATGCTGACCCACCCAGGCCTCTGAACTGGCTGGGAAAAGAGAGAGGGAAATCCCCAAACCACTGGCCAAGCAACTCATCAGCTCGGGCTGTGGCACGGCCCTCCCCTCCCCGGGGCAGGATCTGTAAGAGCTGGACAGGCCGTCAATGGCATCTCTGTCTGGTTCCAGGCCCGCGTGGGGCCAGGGCTTATATAACACTTTGGCAGGGGGACACAGCCTGGCGGAAGCACGCGGGGTTCCAGCAGCTTATAATCATCCTTGATTTCTTCGTTTGCTCAGTAGTTTTTATGCAGTGGGGGAGGCAGTGGTGCGGGATTCCAACACATTACAATCTTCTCTTTCCTTCTGCAGAACAAACAGCCCCAAACAGAGCCCCGTGGCCAGAGGATTAGCAACAGCCACCCGGGTCCTCGCTGGGGGAGGGGCTGCACTGGAGCCCCGTCCCGGCCTCAGAAGGAGACTGACCTAAAGCGAGGTCCTCATCAGGTGCACATGAGCCCGGTGGGCTGCCGGGAGGAGGAGGTCCTGCCTGCTGGCAGTGCCCTTTTGGCCGATAGCGCTATGGTGTCCCCCTCTGATGATGCAGGTCCCTGTGTCCCACGCCAAGTCCATCCAGAAAGGCAGTTTCTCAGGACCTGTGTCTTGTTAACCAATACCTCTCTCCCTATGCCATCGCCTGCATGGAGGTACCAGGCTGATTGTGCTGGAATCCTGGGCTTGCAGGAGCTGTTTCAGAACTCCTGTGCTATTTCACATGACTAAAAACACAGGTTTCAGGTATTGTTTGATCCCTGTTTGCCTGGAGTTGAGCAGCAACTGTCCCCTTGAGACGGAGCACGTTCTCTCCACTGGCTATTGTCCCCACCAGTCCCTATCGTGTTACACCAGAAAGTGTCTTCATTTACTTATTTCACTTTTCTGGCTCTTGCAGACATTCTTAGGATGAATTTCCTGCTCTATCTTACCTGTAATCATTTGATATCATAGTCATCTGTCTACCTCCCTGAGTCTCCCAATAGACTGTGGTGAGCTCCTTGGACAGGGGCCCGAACTGACCATTCATGTATTCATTCAGCAAACTGTCTATGGCGTCCTCACCTTGGGCAGAGTGTCAAGTGCGAGTCCTTTTGTTAGGAATATGCCTGGCACTTGGCACATGCTCTATACATGTGCTGAGATTAAATGAGTAAGTGACTAATTTTTCCTGGTGCAACATGTTGATCTTGGCAGTGTGGTTCTGTCACCAACTATGTCCATGCGTCCACTTTATGAGCAGGTTTACTGATAGGGTACACCTTGTTTTGCAGCTGCTTTGCATGAACTTGGATAATGTTGTTATGCTCAGATATTAGATATTTCGAAGCCCCTGCTTGGGTCTCTTGCCTCATTTCTGCCACTCCCTGCCCTCTCCAACCATGCCAAACTGCTTGCATAACGTCCCTGTACTCACCTCGTTCCTGGGACCACTGAGCCCTTGCTTACACTGACCCCTCCATCCTGAATGCCCTTAATTTTGTCCTTTACTTGGCCTCCTCACCACCCTTCCTGGCCAGCTCCCAATCAACTCCCAAGCCTCAGCTCAGATAACACCTGCCCAGAGCCTCCCCTGAGCCCTCCACGCTGGGGTAGGGGCCTCTACTGCACGTCCCCATTTTCTGTGGCAATCTTTCCTGAGTCTGTCTCCACCAACCTGAAAGCCCCCTGAGGGCAGGGACTGTCTCTTTTCACCTCCGAATTCTCAGGGTCACGCCCATAACAGGCGATTTATACGGAGAGACAGAGAGCAATTCAGCCGTGCTTGTAAACAGGACCTTCCCCTGGCCCAGGGCCTGTTTCAGCACCTGTCAGGGCACACCCCACTTCCCCGCACCCCGGCAGAGGCCACATTACTGACTGAGCAGCCACAAGACTCTTGCTTTGTATAGCGTCTAACTCTCTGTTGACACAGCATGTTCTTTCCCGATTGTAATCACTCCCTGTGCTCTGGGTGTTTTCTTAAGCCTTCGGCCTTGGAGCACATGGAATCCTTTGGCTCTTCATATGAAAACAATGCCATCTGTTCACTAAATGGAAATTCCAGAAAGTGTCAGAAAAGCACCCAGGTTTTTGTTGCAGAACAGCCTCAAAATACCTCAGTGGGATTCTGGGTGAGAGGCAGTCAAGGCTGTGGCACAAACCTCTGGGGGCTCTTAGTTCTGTGTGATTTCTTTCTCCCTTTCTCGGATCTCAGAGTTCAGAACGTTTCTCTCAAATCTGTTTCAGTGGGACCTACACCCCAATGAAAATAACATCCTCTTTAAATCTCAGTCTAGCAGGCGATGATAAATTCTAGGAAGCCATGGTTCAGTCCCATGCATTGAACACCCACAAAGCCCGGTGCCTACTGCATACATGCCTACTGACGGGCATCTAGGCGTCATGGAGACCTCCAAGCTTCTCTTGTGGGCCGGATGGAGAGGAGGCACACATGCCAACCACAGCAGCAAGAGGCAAAAGGAAACAAGTGGTGTGACCAAGGTCAAGCCAATTGCCATGGAAAAGTGGGGCAGGGGCAGTTAATTCTGAGAATGTCTGCTTAAGACCATTCAGTGGTTCTCCACTGTTTTCAAGGTAAAGTCCAGATGCCTTAATCAGGCTTGAATCAAGGCCTTCAGGGTTCTGAGCCTTGGCTCTTCCCCAGCCCCCCAGGTACCACCCCTGACCCACACTCACACCAGCGCTCCAGCCTTGGGGACCCATTGGTTCCCAAATGAAGCGTGCTCCTTCACCTCCACATCGGCAGTTCTCTTTTGCCTAGAATGTCCTCTTTTGGCCCTTCCTCAATTATTAGATTCCACAGAGGTGTCCCGTCCTGGCAAAACCTCTCAGAATGAATTATGTATTTCCTCTTTGTAGCCCCTTAGCCTCCTGGGGACACTCCACTTTCTTCCATTGTCACTGTCTGTCTTTGCTAGGCAGTGGGCTTCCTGGGGACACAGATCGGTGTTCATCTCCATAAGCCAGAGAAAAGAATAAAACACAAGGAACCTAGTAGGTAGGCAAAATGGATCTGTTAAACACTGAAGTTGCTGAATACATAGTGTGGCAATCAGAGAAGTCCTTATGTAGGCGGTGGCAAAATTCTGAAAAATGAATTTTACTGTAATTGATGCAGGAAGGGAAAGGAAACTTTAAATAGAAAGAACAACTGATCTGGATATGTTTCAAATGGCTCAATAAATATTTATTGCTAGTTTGGAAGAATCTTATGAATTTACCCACCCCCCATGATCCAGCAAATACTCTCTGAAGTATTTACCCAAGAAAAATAAAAACACAAAAAGGACTTGTACAAGGATGTTTTAGACAGATTTATCCATAGTAGGCCCAAACTGGAAAAAAACAAATATCAACAAGAGAATGGATAAGCAAATTGTGAATATTCATGTGTGGAATATTACACAACCATAAAAAGGAACAAACTACAATACATGGAATAACAGGGATAAATCTCCCATGTTGAGATTTAAAAAAAACCTGGCGATACAAAAAGAGTGCATACTAAATGGTTCCATTTACAAGGAAGTTCAAGAACAGATTGTTCACCGTAAGAAAACTTTAACTTAATTTTAAAAGAATCATTTCTTGTGTACCAACTATGTCCCTGGCACTCTTTGAGGTACAATTCTGGTAGCAGTCCAGATTACTAGGGAATAGAATAGGGGACAGAAACAAGCAAAAATCCTAGCCCTTGCAGTGCTTATAGTCTTCTAGGTCAGTTTGACAGGTTCAATGCAAAAGGACAGCTGATATTTATCCCCACTGAAGCTGATGACCTCCTTCAAGAGCTTGTCAATGCCAGGTGAGTGTTCAGAATGCTTAACCAGGTGATTGGGACTGCCCTGGAATCTGGTTACCAGCACTCTGAGACATTCCAACGATATCTGCCTTGCTTTGTGATAAGCAGATACGTGGTACCAGGGGATAGAACACAAGGCTGCTCTATCTCAGAACATGGACATCAAGGACTGTGGGAAAGAGTGTTCTGGGAGGAGGTCCCCTCCCTGGGGCAGGACCTGTGCTGGGAACGGAATGCAGATGCCATATCAGGGGAGGCCTAGTGGAGGAGGGCCACCCTGCAGGCCTGCAGGTAGGAGAGACGGAGGGGCCGGCTACACATGCCTCTCAGTAGCTCTCATCAGCAGCCAAGATCTGGCATTGAAAACAGGGTCCTTTAACAAGGTATTTGACGGAAGAAAAAGGTTGTAGCAGAAAACTCAAAGAGCCTGAAGAAGCTAATGTGGAAGTGGCCACTTTTCATGAATATATGCACTAGATTGCGATAATAAAATTGATGAGTGGTGGTTTGTTTTGTTTTGTTTTGTTTTGTTTTCATTTGGTCAGATCCTACGTGTAAGACACTTGAGGGTATTAAAAAATCACACATTGTCACTGTCCATCTTTTACATTTCTAATATAGTAAACTACCATTGTCAAACATGCTCAAGGAAGTTTTGTGGTACTTGGGTCACAGTGGCATTTAAGTTATTATGCTCATAATTTTGACAACTGACAAATGGTGCCAAAACCCACAGTGTTAATCTAGTCTCAGGCCACAGAGGGAATGTGCCCTTGCTGATTTGTACTGGGCCAGCCCACACCAGTCTCCCAGGGCCTGTGCACAACTCCTGTCTCCCATGTCGGCATCAGCCTTCCTCACTCTGTTTATTAATGTCACCTTGGGACCAGCCCTGCTAAATGGGGGTAGGATGGAGGACGTGGGTCATGGGACCTGGGACAAATCACAAGCAATCCTGACCTTTCCATAATTTTATCCTCTAATAAAGGTCAACAAAGAAGGGAAAAATAAATGCAAGAAAGGCACCTTGGGAGGGTTAAGGGAATGTGTTGGCACCGACTGCGTGCTGGGTGAGCTGTTGTTCTTCTCACACCTCCCTCACCCCTCCTCCTCATTGCCTCCTCCCTCATCCCTGCTTACTAGTGATTACCTGAAGAGATGTAATTTTTATGGGTCATGCTGCCCTCTATTATTAAAGTTTAATTTCTATTGACCTGATTTATTTCAGTCACCCCCGAAGCTATTTTCAGCATGGTGGGTTAAAGGTCTCGAACAGTTTTTATACCTCCTTTACCACCAAACATCAACATGTTAGAAGTAAGTATTTTGGGAAAACACTGCTTCAGAATTTAAGAGAATGTGGTGGTTAATTCCAAGAATGTTCACTATAGTTTTAAAATAGACAAACAATACAGGATGGATTAGTTAAATGATAGAACACCATCCAGAGGGATCCAAATCAATCATGAGAACAATGTTGCAAGTAAATATCTATTGGAATATTAAATGGAAAAAATATGAGTCTGTTTGTACAATGGAATCCAGTAGGAATGTGTGTGTGCATATGCACTGCATGTACAAGTATAGTATGTGTATAGGTCTGGAAGGAAGATGAAGCAAGTTGCTAACACTTGCTATCTTGAAGGGGGTGAGATCATAAAGTTTTAAAATTTCACTTTTCTTGCTTACCTGTATTTTCTACAATAAATATTGAGTTTTATAAGAAAACAGTTATTTTAAAAAGTAACCAACTATATCTTAAAAAGTTAAACTTAAAAAAATTAAGTAGCAACCCCTGATTCTCCCCATGAAAAACTTTAATAGGGACAGTCTTGATTTCATTTATTTTTGTCCTTTTTCATATCTATGTTTAGCTGAGTGCATAATTAAATGCACTTTTATTTTTACATCTTTATAAGACTTTCTGTATAAGTTAACTCACAATACAAAAAATAATTCTTTGCTAGAATTGGAGATTTAACTTTGAAGTTGGAAAATAAGGTCAATGTCAAGGAAAACACAAGCTAGCCAATCCGTTAAGCTGCCCAGATGTGGACAGAGACAATGTGTCATAGTGTCTTTATAGAGAAGTGTTGTTTGTGGGCATTTTACATAGCCACTGTATTTTGTAATCCAAGATTCAAGTTTAAAATTGCAAAATAAAACTTCCACCCGAGGCACCTGGGATGAAAAATTCGAATGTTTTCAATTCTTCAGTCTAGATGAGATAATTCTAGTGTCTTTATATTAAAACTTATAGGACCACAATTTCCACTTCCTATTCAAACCTTAAAGGAACAAACACAGAAGTACCGATGGAAGGATAGTCTAAAAGGAGAGAAAAGACTGATCTTTTTCTTTAAGATCTTCCCCTCAAGAATGCTTTAGCAAGGCTCTTCTAATTCACCCTCACAGCCTTCAGGAAAACTACATGGGACGTCAATGGGGACTTCTACGATTTGTATTCCCATCTAAAAAGGAGCTGGACGTTCCTCTCAACTCTTCAGTCTTACAAATTATAGGGAAAAAAGAGAGTAACACCGGTAGAAATAAGCCTCTGCTTTGCCACTGACTACCCATTTAACTTTGGGGAAATCATTTCTCACTTGTGTAAACCAAAATTCCCAAAGAGGTGCAGAAAGGGGTAGACATTTTATTCAGGTGAGACTGTTTGCTAACTGGGGAGAAATGATGCCTCCAGCAGAAACTGAGAGCAAACTGCACCGACACAAAGGGAAGGACTTCGACTGCAGAGGAAGTCCCCATCCACGTTCCCAATTGGTCCCATTTCCTACAAATGAACGTTCCAAATCCATACAGTTCTGATTGGTCCAAGTCATGCCGTGCTGATTGGTTGGTATGGATGCAAATGAGGATATTCTGCAGTTCTGATTGGACAGGACAGGTTTCAGTCCATTGGTCAAAAGATGAAACTAGGGGTTCCCTGTAGTGATTGATTTAGAGGAAGTAAACCAGCAGGCCATAATGCAGAATCCAAGAGTTCAGTCTGAGGTTCTGCCCAGTTACAGAGTACATGCGAACCCCCTGGCAGCAAACGGCCCCTAGACTCCCATTATGTATAAAATTTGGGCCCTTGGTTGACCATGGAGAGTCCGTCTTAACAGATAAAATCCTTCTTGGTAGTTGCATCAAATAAATCTTTCTTTTTAGGGTCCACATTTGTAAAATGAGTCAATCTCCATCTCCCAAACCTCTATTGTTTAGGCAGAACATGAGAGTCTAAGGTCACTCATGGACTGCTACAGCTCTATAACCATTCTGATCTGATAGATAAGTGCACTCCGGATACATAATATGCTGTGTCATGAGATGCTCTGGTGCCGGTAGGACATCCACGTGTATGTGGCTTCACTGAAGCACTTTATTATTTTTGCTCCAATGGACATATGTTCTGGCCCTCAACAACAAACAGAATGAAAGAGAAGGCAGCAAGGAGGACAATAAACCCAAGGAAAGAAAAAATTAAGAGGTCAGTAGTCATGGATGGAGGAATTTGGAACCTGGAGGCCAGCCGGAAAGCAGAAAATGAACCGTGTATGGGAAGTCAACTTGGTAAACTAAAGGGCACAATGAACCTGTTTTGATTGTATTAATATTAGGCTGTTCCTTGAGGTGAGAGGTCTGTTAAGGAAAGTCTGGTAATCGGTGGACTTCAGGAAGCCCACGTCATGAACTCATCTCCAAACTGTTATTCACAGTTCCAAAGCTGATGCCCCTTGCCAATGCTAAGCACATGTGTTACCTTAAATCTTTCTAGAAAGTGAATTCCTGGGCGAAGTACTGGAGTTGATCAGAAGTCCTGGGTTTGAGTCTTCATTCTGTTAGTCACACAAATCACTTACATGCGGAGACCCAGTTTCCTCATTTGTAAGAGGGGAGGGTTAATGCCACCCTGCCAGCCTCCCTAAGTGGCGGTGAGGGTGGGCTGAGAAGCCAACGAAACCAGGGCTGGCATTGCCCCATATGTCATCTGTAATGAAGTGCTCAGGGGAGGAGTGCTTACAGGTTAAGTAACAAGCAGAGGGATGATGACAAAGGTGGTGCTGCTGTCATGTGTCATCAAGAGATTGGGTTACGAAACATCGATCTCGTTTCAGCACCTGTGTCTTGAAGTTTCAAGAAACCAGATCCCCAGCTTTCTTTCCCTGTATTCATGTAATCCTGACACCCACCAGTGAGCCTATCCCCACCCAGCACATGCAACCCTCTGAGGAAACTTCGATAGCCTCTGCCAATGTCATTGCTGCCATCCTTCTTCCACTCCATATCGTGAGGACAGGAATCAAAGGGGCTTCTTGTGCTCGATGAGTTTCCCCATTACCCAACACTCAGGACTACGTGCAGGATCAGGAAAGGCTGACTGGGGTCTTGAGTGCTTATGAGTTTAGTAATTGGAACACTCGTGCCTCTTCCTGCCAAGTGTCCAAAGACAGAACATTCATGTCTTTCCCTTTGGCACTGGTGGCTCAGGAGGTGAGTCCTGCTGGCACATGGGGTTAGAGAGAGGAGTTGAAGGTCACCCTGACCGCTGCTCCTGGGGCCACCACCTCCCTGTCCGTGATCATCAGACTTGCATTTCCATGTGAATGAGCCAAGAGAAGAGAGTGTTTCTGAATTTTGTTGGTCTTTCATTCTCTTCTTTTCTTTAAAAAATTGGACCAGAAACTCCAATCCTTTCAGCCCTCTTCCTTTCCCTGGTGCCCCGCTGGTGCACATTACCACTAATAGGACTGAGGGACCTGCCAACTCAAGATCAGGAACAGGTCGGTGCTGCCTCTGGGGCCTAATGAGGAGCCCGGAATGCAAGCAAGGACCAAACACGCATTGAAAATATTCCGTTCCCAGTCTGCCGTCCCTCTCCTGTCCCTCACCATCTCAGGGTCCTGAGCCCAGTGCCAGCTGAAGGTGACCTGCCAAACTGATACCCCTCGTAGCTTGGGGAAAGGCGCTCAAGTGGGAGCCAGAAGCACACTCTGAACTCATTTCTTCTCTGCGTAGCAGCTGCCAAAGCAGAGGCTGAAATGTGGGGGCAAATGGAAATGGGAACAGGGTTCACATGGCTAAGCAGAATGAAAAATCTGGGGGACAGGGAGCAGGCAGTCACACATAGCGTAGGGGCCTGAAAACCCATCATTAGGAATGTCACTACTCTGAACTACAGCGTCCTTAGTGGAGAAAGAGTAGGGTAGGGGGCGTAGCAAAGGAAACAGGGTCCCAGGCCTGACGCTGGGGCGGGTTAGATGCAGGAATGGAAGTTCTCTCTGAGCCTCAGGTCTTGAGGGTGTGGCATGCAGACAGGGATACTGCTTTGCTATGACCAGAGCCCGTTGCGAGGTCTCCATGGACATTGTCCGTGAAAGGGCTTTGTCAGCTAGCGAGCTGACACATGTGAAGTATTTTTAGATGATTAAAGGTCTTTTAAGGCAAATTAATCAATTAGAAATCTGGAGGTGCTAAAGCCCACTAAGCAATGAGGGAAAGGGCTAGGTAGGCGCAAGAGTGGGGGAATCCCCAAACTGTCCCCAACTGTGAGGGTTCTGCTAATAAAATCAGTGCTCAATATTAAAAAGCAGGTTGTTTAGGCCAAATGGAATGGAGCAGCTTGACAGTAGCCAAAGCAATATCCACGTTGTTAAAGAGCCTGTTGACAAGGGTACATTGCCAGCATGAGCGCCAGCAAAGGATAGCATGGACTGCGCCTCTCCAGAACAATCCAGGGGAAATAGCAATGAGACATCCCTGCATGGAGATGAGCCTTCATGGCTTCACTCCCTCTAGACCACACAGCTAGTTCCCTACCTTGGCTTCCTGGTAACCAAACCCCCTTCTGATCAGGTCCTGACTTAGTATGGAGATTTCCCACCATGGACAAATGTGGAGATCAAAGAACTTTAACATTTTCTGTAAGGCCAGTACATTTTTACTGTAATTTTTTATACTCCAGTATCTTATGGCTTTGATTCATATAAATCATTTCCCTTCGGGTCCTATTTGGGGCATTGACATGACTGAGGTTTTAGACGTGGCTGGCTGAGAGAGGACAGAAGCCCAATAAGGTAAGATTCCCAAGGATCTGGTAACTGGGATCATTTCTGGGCATGCAATTGCGTTTCTTGAACTAGATAGACCACATCCCTCTAAGTGACAACAAGCTGTGATGGTCTACAAAGCTGACCGGGACCGAAGCTGGGCCTGCAGGAAAGGGAGAGAAGGGTTTCGGAAAGGCCTTGCTGATAACATAGATTTGAGTGGAGTGAAGAAGCAAAGGAAGTCCCCGAGTTTCAGGAGTAGTGAATTGGGATGGGGAGTAAGGAAGAGAGTGTTCCTACTGACGATACCATGAGGAGTGTAAGGTTGGTTTAAGTTGGCAAATACTACGTGTAGGTTACTTCTCCCCTCTCCTGTGTTCATGCAGTTGTGACTAATCAATCAATGGCTTCTTTCTTTCCTTCTAAGAACAGTGAAAACCTTAGAATCCTTCTCAATCCCAAACATTCCAGGAACCACTCTAATAGATCAGAGCTAGTACATTAGATGAAATCATGAGATATCATCTTGGAGCCTGTAGGTGAAATAGTTCCTCATCAAATATGAGTATTCATTGGTTAATTGTTGATAATAACCTTGGGAAAATTAGCTTAGACAAATTTTTGTCTCAAAAAACAAAATAAAACAAAACAGAGTAGTTGACCTTCTCTGATCCAATCTCTGATAAGGACCATGATAAAATGTGGATTTTCATTACCCTGGTGTGCTGTGTCTGACCATACTGCCTATGTCATGAGTGGAGGAGAAAACTTTGACTTACATGTAAGCTTAGCTCACTAGGAAAGTAGCTTTCCAGGTAACCCAGAGGCAGGCCTGACTTTAATCCCACTCTTGGCCTTGGTATGTTTCCAAATGCTGCCTAGTTCCTGTAAGCTCACCAGTTCTCTTCTAAGATTTTCTTGTTGTATGTGCTTGTTTCTTGCCACTTGGTCAGTCTTGAAGTTGAACGCAGTTTTGTTTTGCTACTTTTATTCTTAGTTGTTGAACAGGTGAAGACTCTTGGAGCCTTTGATGTAGTGGAACCTGGATTGTTCTGTCCTAGGAGCTGACCCCCTTCCACATTGTGTGCTCCTCCTACCTGTCTAGACCACAGTCCTCCTTCCTCTAGTGTATTTGAGAACACCCCTGTGAACTGTAAGGCAACAGCCAACAATCTTGCTGTGGAATTTAAATCTCACAAGATTATTGGAGAATGATGTGGCTAAATGACTGGACTCTAATTCAGTGGAGATTTTGTAAAGTTTGGGACATTTTTTTCTTCTGTTTAGCAACACCTAAAGCCATTATAACCCCAGTAGCTTCAATGGCATGCCTACCTCCCAAGCTTATGATGCTGATTTGCCTTGAAAGCTACCACTAGGCCAGCATCGTGTGGGGCCGGCAGACTCTTGGGGATCTACCTGAAAATGCCCAAAGGGGCACTGGGCATGAAGATGCATCTTAATTTCAGGCACATCAGGTTCTGCTAACATGGATTCAGTGACCCAAAGTTTTAAAACCCATGTCTGGGTGTGAGTGGGTGCTCCTGAGAAAAGCTACTGTGGGCCAGGGGGTCCTGCAATAGTAAACTTGGGTATAGTACATGTGAGTTTAGGGAAAGGCCTAGAAGAGTGTTTAGGCCTCAAGAAGGCACTGTCAATGAATGAATGGCCCCTGCATGATTCTGGTGACATCAGACACCTTCTTCATTGAATAAGGGTTCTGTTTACTCAAATAAAACTAATCACAGGAAATAAATAAAAGTAGACTTTCACAGGCAATGTGAATCCATTGTCAGAAAAAGCTGGTTAATGGTAAAGCTGAATAAGGGTAAGCTTTGCTGAAAATTGCAGCTTCGGGCATTCGAAGAGTTTGATGTCTGCCATCTTTTTCTTCTTGGGATACGTGTAATGAGAAGCTTTCAATTCTTTCTTAAAAGAAAGTAGAATAGAAAGAGACATGTGCCAGATTCTTAGCAGCTTGCAAATCTCAACTTAATATAAGAACCGCTTTCATTTCTCAAGTATCTTCTATTACTAAGCACATACAAGGGCTGTCTGAAAAGTATCCAGCCATGGAAAAATAGAAGCATTTATCACCGGATTTTTTTTCTGGGCATCCCTCCTATGTAGGGTTAAGGTGATTCCCACACATACTTGCTAATTCTCACAGCAAGGTTGCAAGGTAACTGTCCCTGCCTGTTTTACTCATGAGGGAAAGGATGTCCCCAAGGTCACAGAGTATGTAAACAGCAGAGCCGGGATAGACACAAGTCAATCTGACTCCAAAGCCCTCATCTTCACTCTCTATCCACTCTTAGTGTGAGGAGCTCTCATTACCCTGTTGCATTTAACTCTGATATTTGCCAAGTTTTTAGAATTTTGAAGCCTGTCTGCTCAGTCACAGCAGCAGTCACACATATACCAGGTCAGAAAATTAAGTTTGCGAACTCATCCTAGAAAAAGTGTTATATACCTCATTGCTGAGTATCACTATGGTCACCTTCAAAGTACTCCCTTTGGGAAGCTGTGCACCTTGCCAAGGTTATGGCACCTTACCGCGTTGTTTGTACAGTACAAGTTCGCCAACTTAATTGTCAGATTTTGGGTACAATGATAACTCTGATAGCCATTCCAAAAAAAAAAAAAAAAAAAAAAGAGCTCCAAAATAGCTTTGAAGGGTGGACTAGGTGCTGGCATCAGTGCATAGCTTCCCAAGGGGAGTACTTTGAAGGTGACTAGTGATATGTAGCAATGAGGTATGTAGCACTTTTTCTAGGATGAGTTCGCAAAATTAATTGTCTGACCTCATAAGTCAGAGATTTGTGTTCCAAGAAAGAAATCTCCAAGGCGACACTGCCTACCTCAGCAGTGAAGTTTGGAGGATTCTTAGATGATATGTTGTGGTCTTTGGAGGTGTTTCCATGGCTCCTGATGTTGAAGCCTGGGGACTTCATCACCGACTGTGACCACCGGGACCTTCTGCTCTCTCTGACCCCAGGCCCCTTCCCATCCAACAAGCCTCTCCACATATCCACCACGTGCCCACACTGGGCCAAGTCAGAACTCATGCATCAGCTGACACCACTTACAAATCCCAGATTGTGCTCTTAGGACCATCTCTTTATACACCTCCTTCCACCATAGTAAGATCCTGCTTGTCACCATTATGAACATGACACTGCACTGAATGAGGACATCTTGGACAGACCTACAGTCTCCCCAAGCTAGACCTGAGGAAGCAGGTTTTGAGTCCCCCAAATATATTAGGCTGTTTCTACACACCCAAGGGGAGTCACCCTTAAAGACATAGCTAGGACTTTCCTCTCAGAACCCCTGCATCCCCTCTATGCCCACTCCCCAGCGACTGGAAGAAAGATTTTCTTTCCTTGTGGTTGGAATCCAGGTCATATCCTGCTTCTCGCAACACCGTGTGGCTTAGAGTAAAACCCTCAGATCCGACCTCCAAGCTCTGCTTTTGACATGTGAAGGGAAACTGGAGGTTTAAAAAACCCCGTATTTCTCAATAAATCCTGGCTTGCAAGTGGAATTCCTCTCCAAGAACTCAAAAGAGTTTAATCTGAAACTGAAAGCTGGGCAACAATTTCCTCATTCTAGGCCATTTCTACTCAGTGCGGGTGGTGCCTGTCCCTGAACTGTTTGTTTACCTGCCGAACTGTTTGTTTACCTGCCACCATTCAATAAAGATATTGAGGGTAAGTGTTTAGAAACTTTTATAGGAATTCAATGGAGAAATGTTATGTCTATTGAATTTAATAAAAACATTATACCTTCTGTGTTTATCTTTGTTTTTCATTGGACTTTTCTGGCAATTCATTCTTTGATTGTAGTTCGCAAAATAATGAATTGGAAAAAATGTTTAAATGAGCCTTAACCACAGAGAGTTTGAGAAGCACTGTTCTAAGCTATATCTGAACTTCCCCCTTAAGGAATGGCATGCCAGTGTCTAAATGGATGGAGAAGCCATACAAAATGAGGAACTAAGTATTTCCTAAAACAAAAAGACTGGTTTCTCAACTCAAATAAAAATCTTCATTATGCAGCCATTAATTAATTCTCTGGAAAGAGAAAAAAGCAAATGTACCTTTGGTCCCAAGGGGGAGAAGAGAAGACAGAGTTGTATGGAACAACTTAAGCATTTCAAGCAGATATGCTGCCCATCGGCCTATCTCAGTTGGGTTAGGATTAAATCTAATGGAAATAAAGCTCTTGGAGAATAGTATATTGTGAGGCCCTAAATCAATGCCTGTAATTCATCCATTGTTAGATGTATTAGCCAGGGTTCAGGTTCAATGGAGCAAAATTAATCTCTAAAATACAGTGGCTTAAATAAGATAAAGTTCATTTCTTTTTCATGTCTTGGTCCAGAAGTTGATTGTACAACATCAGTGGGATGGCTTCTTCATCTTCACATATGGTCCCCTCACTGGGTCCAGGAGAACCCAATCCCTTCGTACTATCTCCCAGCCAGTGAAAGGGAAAAGGTACTGGGGAAGTGCATTCCAAGTAATTCCTCTAAAGACAAGTAGTCTTTAGTTAAATGGTCACCTGCCCATTTAAAATCATATTTCTATTAATGATGGGGAAAATACATAAATAAGCAAACTGTCACATGACTCTTAGTAGGCTGAACATTTTTATAAACCTTGAGCTTTCCTGAACTTGCCAGCACCTAGTCACTCATAATTTTATCCTGAGAAGCCTAAATAATAATAATTCTTCCAGAGCTTTCCAAGTGAAACACATATGTGTATTGCACTTGTCATTTTCCAATTTGTCTTGAAAAATTTCCCCCAGACAGTTTGATAGTATTGTGGTCATGAGATAAACAGCAAAGTTGATTCACTTAGAAAAAAAAAAAAAAAGCTGTAACTCACCAGAACTGATTCAAGGAAATATATATAAAACCTGAACAATTGTTAACCAATAAAGAAATTACATCTCTAATTTTTAAAAATCTTCCTACAAAGAAAACCCTAGTCCTAGGTCATTCACTGAAAATATGCAAGGAAGAAATATTTCCAATGCTATGTAAACTATTCCGAAAAAATAGTGTATAGACAGATAATGTGGGAAAAGCCATCCTAGGCAGGAACATCATGTGCAAAGGCACTAAGGTAGAAAAGAACACCATGAACATCAAGGACACCAGTACAGTTGGAGCTCAGGGGACTTACTGAAGAGAAGTAGAAGATGGGGCTGGGAAGTCAGGCAGGAGTTCTTTTTAAGCCATGCTGAGGACGAAGAGGAATTGTATTTTTTCCTATATAAAACCAGGATCCAATTAGAAGGTCATATCAGAACTGCATTTATCTATGTGAGGGTCTGTGCTGCTAGATGATCCTGAGATACCACTTGATATTTATGCAGAAAACAAAATGTATCTATAGAAGAAGATTTAATACTAACATCAACTGAAAAATTTTTTTACCAATATCTTTGGAACAAAGAAGTTCTAACAACATCTACAAGTGCCTTTACAAGGTGTCTTAATCACAAGTCTCTACAAGGACTTGTATAAGCCAGGGGTGGCAGATATGCTCAGCACAAGCTACCTTACCCAACTCCTGGGCCTATAATATTTATGATAATAATAGTTAATATTTATTGAGTACTCTGTGCCAGATACATTGCTAAGTACTGGCATGAATTATCTCAACTGATCTTTATAATAACCCTGTGAAGCATAATCTACTTACATTTTACTGATGAGAAACAAACCTGAAAGTGATTAGGTAACTTGCTCAAGGTCACCCTGCTAATCAGCGGCAAAGATAGAACTTGAACTTCTGTCTCTCTGACTATAACACCCATGCTTTTAACTACTATGCTGTCCTGCCCATGGCAGACATCACTAATCAATCATGACAATATTTTTTCACACAGCCAAAACTGATGCTCCCAATTTCTTTGAGTATCGTGCTCTAGGAAGCCAATATAGATAGATGAGAGTTGACACATGAGATAGAACTAATTTTTGCATTTGTCCTCCACCCTACTGTCATTTTAGATGCAGCCTCTGGTTCTGATTCAGCTCTGTAAGCCTGAACAATATCAAAACTGGCCTGCCACCATAGATCATATTCTAGCACCTTACTTAGAGTTTTTACATTAGAAGGCTCCCTAGACTATTATTCCAAGCTGATGCATATTGGTCAATTTTTGTCAGTGAGGAAAGACAACAGAAGGAATTCAAGCTATCTACAACCTATCGACATGAGTTTGCTGCCTGAAGATTGCCTTTGGTGGTATAGTGGCTAGGCTTTGGCGTTCTCACCACCATGGCCTGGGTTCGTTTCCTAGCCAGGAAACCAACCAGCCAACTGAAAAAAAAAAAAAAAAAAAAGATTGCCTTTGGTGAGAAAATTGCAGAAGTAATTCCAGAAAGAGACTATGGCCTTATGTTACATGTTCCACATATCTGGATTGTTTGAATTAATGTAGAAGCCAGAAGTATGGTTGAAGATACAGAATGGATTTGGATTTTTGCAAAGATTAATGTATTCCTAGATGTTTTCTATAACACATGAAAGGTACCTCATCATTCCATACAAAGTGGCAAGATGTCCAGTATCCACTTTAATTTTGTAGAGCCCCTCCAGGCAGACAGCTCCACCTTAATGCAACTGCCTTTGCTTTTCTCTCCAAACTTCACAATAGTCATGATTTGTCACCAAGTATTTGCACAATGCACAAATGGTGCAGAAGCTGGAGGTGGCTCAGGAATGAAGAGTGCTAAGTCCTGAGCTGGGAGGAGGGAAGAGGTCTGACTGGACCAAGCAGGGGCCTGATCCCTTGTGAAGAGAGGTAGCCAAAGGAGTGACCCACCCAGATCTCAGGCTGGTCCTGGAAGGGCAGCCGTGTGCATGGCCATTTCTGTCTCGGGGGTGCAGAGCAAGTCAAGTCCAGGAACCCCATGGGTACCAGGCAGGCAGAAGCTGATACAGGAAGATGCGACAGCATAGGCTAGAAATCCAACAAGGGCTGAGTTGCAAGGCCCTGGCCCTGGTTCCTGGGAAGAATAATGACAAAAGTACCAGGCTAGTTACTTACAGTACTTCTCCCTAAAGGGAGAGATAACTTGAAAGAAACCAACAACAGTTAGCTCAGGTCAAATTCCCAAACATGTGGACCAGGACAAGGTGTGAGAGTAGGGGAGGCAAGGAGAAGTATAAGCCATTCAGAGATAAGCTGAGTGTTCAGATCCTGAGACACTGGATCCTCAGAAGAGTTGACAGTGAAACAGGTTTGAGGCAACATGGGAGTTCAGTTCCCACAGAATGTGGGGCAGTGGCCCTGATGCATATCTCATCTTTTCTGGGATTTTCTCAGCACCCAGGGAGGCCTATGAAGGGACCTATTTGTGTGGTGACAGGGAAGGGCATTGACTTACATCATAAACTTGCCAGTGTTGGGTATTTAAACATCTCATTTCATTTAATTTTGAAAATACCTCAGGAACATTAAGATATGGCCAAGATCACAACTAGTAGGTGATATGGCCAAGATCTGAATTTACAATATGTGTGACTTCAAAGCCTTGGTTCTCTCTACCCTATCAAGGTGCTTCTTGGAGGACCTAGCCACATGCCTCTGGGTAAGAGACACATAGGTAAGAACCAGGCAAAGGGATCTGATTCTGTCATCTCAGTGACCTTCAATCTTAGCTATACATCAAAATCTTCAGGAAGGTTGAAAATACACACACACATGCATACATGTACACACACACACGCATGTCAGGACTACTCCCAGAACTTCTGGATTAATTGCTCTGTGATGGGGTCTGGGCATTGGCATTTTTCTTTAAAAGTTCTCGTGGAGATTCCAAGGTGGAAGAGGAGAACCATTGACATTCCTGTTTCTAGCTCTTTAGGGCAGGCTAACGTACTCCAGACTGCTGGTCAATGGGGCACACGGGAAACCCAGGGCTCAGTGCCTTCCTTGCCTGAATCTAAGTTACTTGACTTCATTCCCCTCCTGGCTCCCAGGTCCTTGGGCAGAAACCCCTGGGCCTGCTCTGGCTTTGGAAGCCAGTCCTCACTCTCTGCTCCAAACAAGTAGGAACCCTGGGTCCTAGGGGCTGGTGGTGCTGGGGCTCTAGAAAACACACAAAAAAAGGACGTATAGTGCATGGAGAGCAGGGGAGCAGCTCAAGGGGGCAACAATTAAATCCAGGGGGTATATTCCAGAGAGTCATCATGAAGATCTAGCGCAAGCGGAAGATCTAGGCAAGGAGACTCAAGGAAAGAGACCTAGGGAAAATAGCACAGAGGAGAGAAAGGTTTTGAGCTGAAGTCAGAAGGGAGAGTCTGGAGAAATTGCTACCTGCAGCTGCTGTTTACTGGGAGTCCACGACTTAGGGTTGGGTGAGGTCCCTACGTGGCCTGGCCTGAACCCAGCTGTTTATCTGCCTGAGCTCCAGGCATTTGTGTGCTATAATCTCTGCGCTGCTTCACCCTCAGAAAAAAAAAGGTTTGGTTGAAAGGACAATGCAGGCGAATAAGGGACCCTGAAGCAGAATTTCAGAGATTAGCCAGTGAGACTGTGGAGACATCTCATTTCTCAGTGTGTTGGTTCCTGTTGCCTAAAACACTTGATGTTACTGAATTCCTAATGACAGTTACCTAGATCACCTCCATCTACCCCTAGCTCAGAAGATCCAAGCTTCGAGTCCATACTTGCTTCATAGTTAAAGCTGGATAACCCTGGACTGATATTATCCTTCCAAACTTCAACTTTATCATAATTATCATGGAGATAACATTTATGAGGCTATTACTATATGCCAGGCACAATGTTGAACACTTTAGTGACATCATTGGCTTTAATGTTCCCAAAATACCATTCCACAGAAAAGAAACTGGGTCTCAGAAAGTCAGCCACTCATCGTCATGCTTTCCCTGGGTGCTTCCCAGGTTTACTGTGAAATTATTGGAAGACAATGATGTGGTGCTGTACCAGGTATATGTTTTTCTCTACCAAAGTGTAAATCACTACAGTTGAGACCTTGTCTTATTTGTCCTGTGGCTGCCTTAGCCAACATTATACCTAGCATATTAGTAGACACTAAAATACAGTGGTTAAATGAAAATGAATAAATGATTTAAAAACAACTTAACATTTCAGTGGGGCCCTATATAAATGGAGGCCCCGTTGGTCAACCTACTGCATCAGTGTGATGAAGCCCCAGAGATACCTGTGTGTTATAGCCACTGTGGGCATGGTATGTGATGAGGTGGCTTATTGAGGGTTCTTCCAATATGAGGTCTTGATAGACCTTGAAGAAACGGCAACGAGACACGTGGGGAGTGTGCTTGGCCCCGTGTGTCTGGGCCGACTCTGCAAACTTTTAACTCGCCCACCAGAAGCCATGCCGTGCAGCAGGCCCTGGCAGAAGCCCCAACACTGTGCTTCTGAATAACCTCCCAGATCTTACCTGGCATCCTCAGAGCCGACCCTGTGCCTCCTCCCCCATCTCTCTGGCTCTGTGTCCTTGGCCTGCCCCTCCCCCTCTGGTTTCGAACTTGGCTGACCTCCTGTTTTGTAATGGGCATGCATTTACCCTTCCGAATGCCTCTGTGACTGCTGCTGTGGGCAAACTCCCTTGCCCACAAGGCTGATATTCCCACTACGCTTCACCAGGCTCTGTCTAGGCCTCCTGGTCAAAATCAGGCTCTTATCTGTGTTCTCAGGGAGGGCTTCCAGGTGGGTAGGGAACTCACCCTGTGACTGGACAGAGCTGCTATTTCCAGTCTCAGTCCCCGGATGTGGACACCAATTGAGTATTGGTGGGAGGAGACAGATTAGGATGGGATACAACATCGTGCCGCTTGTACATAGTAAAACCAAACTGTCAGAAACATGTCCCAAAGTTTTAGGGGGAGAGGGAGTGGAGGACCCTCTAGAAAACTGAAATGAAAAGTTGGTCCACTGGCAAAACTAAGACACAAAGGGAGCGAGATCTCCCCGATATTGGGGTGGGGGCATACAAATAACACTGGAGGTGACTTAGTGAGGATGAAGCACCAGAAGACTGACAAAAACCATGGACATGTGGAAAGGGACAATCATGTGGAGATAAACGGCAGAGCAAGAGGACAGGTGGCCCCACAAAGCTGGATTAGATGGCATTAACGTAGCTGCCCAACCTAGTCAGGATGGATTAGCAGTCATGGCCACCAGGTGGCACTAAAGTAGAGGCTGCGGGAGAATTTGGGGTGGCTCAGAATTTGGGGGAAGGGTGGATTTGAGGGGCTGAGGGTCCCTCAGTTCCATGGGTCACAGCTCCGGGAAGATAAGATGACATGCTTTGGTTCTCACACCCTTGAATGTCCTTGCATGGGCTGGAAGCTAAAAGGGATACATGCTATACAGGTTTCCCAGTGACAAAATTCCCAGCTGGCCCCTAGTTAACATGTCAAATGGTGGGAATTCCATACTATGATCCCAAACCCCATGAAGTATGTCAGAAGAGACTGGCATCGTGTCTCGCACGCAGTAAATGCCTGATACACCTTGCTCTCTGTCCTTAATAAGCCCATGTGACCATCTACCTCCAGCGTCACACCAGGGTTGATCTGTGCCCCTGAGAACTGAAGTGCTGTTGCCCGATACAGCCCGCAGCCCCTCTGGCCAGAGACCCTTTTGTCCCAGGGCCTTTGTTGTTGGATTTCTCCCTGTGAGGCCTGGGCAGCTGCCTGGGGCCACCCCAGGAGCTTGGCTGCTCGGCTCACAAACAGCACATTATCCCCAGTCCTTCTTTTGCCCACTCCTGGCCCACTTGCCCCAGCCCCACACCCCGCCTCCAGCCATATGCCGTGCATACTCTCGCCCTCCTGGCCCTGCTTCCCCAGCAATGTGTTTCTAATCTGCCCAGGAACAGTCAGTCACTGGGATCGGCTTTCCTGCCTGGCCTGATCAGCTTGGACTCTGGGCCTCAGAGTCCCCAGGGTGTGAACCCAGAGGCTTGTACGGAGGTGGTCAGATCACAGTGAACAGTATGTTTCCCTCTCTGCCTATGTTGTCTTCAAGTGCAAGGGCAAGGGCCTGCCAGCTGAGCTGCCTTTCTCTTGCTCCACTCCTCCCCCTCCCTTGCAGGAGGTCTGCCTTCAGTAGGTGCAGGAGAGGAGGAGAGTGGGTAAGAAGCACAGGGTGGGTGCACAGACCACTAGGAAGCGGGAGTGGCAGGCTGGTTTGCCGCGGGAGAGACAAGATTGCTCCTGCTTCTGGAAGAGTGGAGGAAGGCGGGATGGGAGCTTATGGGATTTGTGGACCAGGTCTGGCCAGATCTCCCAGAATATTTTGTTCTTGATTTGCTGCTGCTGTCAGGTCCCCCTCCCACCCCACCCCCGTTTCGTGTGCTGAGCTGTCATGTCTTAATCTAGCCAGGCCTGTACTGACCTCTTGGTTCCTCTAGCACTAACGCCCTGGTTTCCCAGGCCACATTACTGCTCTCTGTTCTCATGTTTTTGCAAACTGCAATTTTTAAAAAATTAGAAAAGTGGCAATGTCAATCAATGATAAGGCCAGGGTTTAAAGATTTACAAGAGTGATTAAATGCAACGTTTACTGAGCCTGGCACCTCCACCAGCTTTAGTCTCTCCTTCCTTGTTCTTGGCAGCATTAGATAAGAAGTCAGCTGGGGAGCAGTATCTGGAAAAAAGCTCCCCCTTCCAGAACGGTGTTAAAATAAACACTTTCAATGAAAACATTCACCCCGACAAGGGGCTGGAGTCTCTTCTGGCCACATCCCAATTTCACAGGAGTTGGTAATCGGGTGACTGGGAATGTCAGACACGAGACTAGTCTCCCCAAGGATCACGCTGTCGGGCTGGGGTGAGCTTGCCTTGGGTACCCCTGCCTCAGCCTGGTGTCCTCTGCTGTTATGACGGGTTCAGGGAAGCACTGGCGCACTGCCCAGAGGTGGCTGTTTGGCCTGTGTGGTGCTCAGCGAACCCCAGGACCCCCAGCCCTGGCCTGACCGTGCCCTCGCACACCGGGAATGCCGATGCACACGCCTTATCACTCTCTCTGAAGCAGATTTTTTAACTTAAACCAGCTTGCTCCAGAAGAAAACTTTATAGTTTCACTTTCAGTGTAAAATCAGTATCACTTCTATAAATAAAATGTGAGTATACAGAGAAATGATCATGTGAAACCATAACAACAAAAGTGTGTTATTCGTTTTAGTACCTCGCATGTAGCAATAAATCTAATCAATTTACGAAAATAAGTTCCTCAATGAGAAAAATGAAACAGTTTGTAATCTTCCTGTACAAAAGGAATATTTGGCTCAATGTATAGCTGCTCCTCGATTTACAATGAGGTCACGTCCCTATGAACCACCCTAAGTTGAAAATATCTAAGTCAGAAACGTATTTGATACACCTAACCTACAGAGCATCAGAGCTTAGCCTAGCCCACCTTAATGTGCTCAGGACACTTACATTAGCCTACAGTTGGGCAAAATCATGCAGCACAAAGCCTGTTCAATACAAAAGTGCTGAATATCTCACATCATTTATTATGCATATCACTTTTGCACCATTGTAAAGTTGAAAAATCCTAAGTCGAACCATTGTAAGTTAAAAACTGTAAGTTGTGCCATAGCTAAGTCGGGGACTGCCTGCACGAACTCTGCCAGGATGACAAGGCATTGCACCTACTGGACACGGTTACTGGCACAGGGGCCAGACCTCCCTGCTCAGGAGCGGGAGGCCACGGGCCCTTGACTCCACCTCTGTGTGCCATACCCGGTTCCTCGTCCATTAAGGAGAGCTAATATTAGCAGCAATTGCAGGCTTGTTTTTAACAACTGCACCGGTTAATACATGACAAACACTTAGGACAGCGTAGGGGCCCAGAAGTTAGTAAGCTCTCATGAATGTCCGCTATAATAATAATAATTTATAGTCAGTATTAGTATTAATAGTATTAGCATTAGCAGTATTCACGAATTTGAAATTCCTACTCATTAGACTATAGAGTCAGCAAGACTGAAAAACAAGTATATAACTATTTTCCCTGGTCAGACTGGTTACTGACCAAAATGATGACAGTGACGTTGCCCAATAAAATCCTCTTTTTTTTTTTTCAGTCAAATCTCCATTTATTAATACTATCAGGGAAATGGGTTACAAAGCAAGCTGTAAAGTAGGGTAATTTCACAATGCTGCATGGTTTTAGTTGAAATTATTGTCAGTGTTTTGTTTTGTTTTTTAATTTTTATTGTTAGATTTATTGGGCTGACATTGGTTAGCAAGAATTACATAAGCTCCAGGTGTGCAGTTCTGCAGTGTATTGTCAACTTGTTATATAATAACTTCACCACCCAGTGTGAGTTCTCTTTCTATCACCATATATTTAGCTTCCCCCACTCCTCTCCCACCCCCTCCCCCTCTCCCCTCCCCTCCCCACTGTCCCTAAATAAACTATTGATTGTGTCCATGGGTTTTTGTTTGTTTGCTTGCTTTTGCTTTGCTGCTTTCAGTTTTATATTCCACATATGAGTGAAGTCATACAGTTTTTGGTTTTTTCTGCCTGGTTTATTTCACTTAGCAAGATGATGATCTCTACATAAAGTCCTCTTTTAATAAGGCCTTTGACGCAGTGTCCGAAATCTAGTCTTGGAAAGGGTTGAGTTACCTGGTCATGTTTGGAAAGAGATGGAAACTGGGTTCCTCATCTATTCCTTCCTGCATCCCAGTCTAGAAAAAACACTTATAGTATTATTTGATTTCATTTTTCAAGGATCTCTATATAATATTCAAAAGAACTTTGAGCTACTTATTCAGATGAGCTTATAACCATATGGTTCAGATCATTAAAATATTTGCTGATACCTGAAATTAGTTGAATGTTTGGGTCAGCTCGGAAGACACCTGCCTAGGTCCTTGGTGTCCTGCCTGGTGCCAGCTACCTTTCATTGGGGATAACTATGAGCTATGCAGGATCCGTTTTTTTCTAATTCTCATAATAACCCAGTGACTTAGGTTCCCTATCTCCATCTGGCAGCTAAAAAGCCTGAGGCTCAGAGGTCAGGTGATGTCTTCAGGTGATACCACTCATGAAGGGTTCAAGATTGGAAGTCAGGTCCATCCATCAGTGCCCAGGGCCTGTTCTCCTGCCTCCACGCTTCCCTGCCTCAATGGGGGCCAGAGTGTCATCTAAGACTCCATGCAGCTTTGCCTTACTCAGGCCCAGACTCCTGGGCTTTAGAGCAGGGCACCGGGGTGGGATGCCCTGCCCGCGTGGGTTCCTGCTGGCATAATCCTACCTGGAACCCAGGTGCGGAGCAAAGAAGCCTTGGGCATGGATGTATGTAACAGTATAGCAGCAGTAACCAATGGCCCCAGGGCCCCCTCCTTCGCGCCCTCTCCCACTCGCTGCCCTCCTTCTGCCTACCCCTTCCCCACTCTGGTTAAACCTGTTCCTCAGCGGCAGCCACCATCTCTCCTACCTCCTTTTGTGTCACTAGCACAATCATCTCTATTGGCCTATACACACCATGTTTGGGAAAAACTGAATCAACATATAGTAGATCTCTAACACAAGAGTGAATAAATAATTGCAGCTTTCTTTTACTGTAAGTTCCTTTAGGATAAGAACTGTGATTCATCTCTAACTCACCAGAACCTAGAACAATGCCTAGCACACAGTAAATAACCAAAGAGTCTCAGTTATTGAATGTCTGTCACAAGGAGCAGAAGGAAAGCTAAGGAAGAGATGAGTTTGGATTTCGTTTTTAGTACCAATGGTCAAAAGTATTTAACAGAAAATAAAGACATTCCACCACACCCAAATATATTTCATCGAACCTCTAGGACATCTCAGCTCTGGGAAGATACAGCCACTCCTCACTTAACGACCTCCCTGTTTAATGACCACTCAGACTTACGACCAGGTCTTCTGCATGGGGAATCCCTTTTCTCAGTCTGTCTGGTTCTCACAGTTGGTTAGTTAGTATTTACCACATGAAGCATTTGCAATCGTGCAAGGCTACATATTTCATTTATAAGTGTGGTGTCCCATGACATCTATTGAAAAATACATACCCTATAATGCCACGACACAGCTCAAGACACCGCCTTGAAGCTCTTCACTTATCAAACAATTTGCTGAATGACCTAACCGTAGAAACACAGCTCGGTCGTTAATTAAGTGCCTGTTTTCCTATTACATCTCCCTTCCTCCCTATTTCTAGTTTATTCTAGAAGTTCTCCAGCTTTTAGAAGTTCAAAAGGCAGATGGCTGGTGGTAGGGAGATGGGCAGAGATAAGAGGCAGGAGTAGAAGAAAAATGAGGGATGCCACGAAGAAACACAAGAGGCAAAAAATGCTCCCATGTTTTCCCATGCGCTGCCAGGTTGCCAGGAAGGACCCCAAGACCTATTGTCAGCCTTTGTCACCCTCACGGGTGCCACGGTCTTAGTAAGGGACAGCTCTGGAGACCTGAGCCCTGATGCTTGGGGAAGAGTGAAAACTGTGATTTTTAATGTCACTAGCCAACGTCACACCTCTTTCTGACTCCATTTGATTTCTTTCAAGTCTGGGCTGTTCCTGAGTGCTGCTGTTTCTTTTCAAAACAACTGAGATGTGTAAACTCAAGGGTCGCTTGAAGAAGAAGGCTCTGGGGAGCGCCAGGTTAGGTTTTAGACAAAGATCAAAAGAAGAGGACTGTCTTTGATGGGAGCACCTGCGGGGGGAGGTAGGTCACTTTGGAAGTAGTCCTCAAGGCCTGGCGACAGAGGTCCTCACTGGGGAAACTCATGCTGAGAGGGTGGATGCTGTCCTGAGAAGCGAGCTCAGAGGGCCCCAGGGAGTTCTGAGTCACTGCAGCTCCCTTCTTTGTGCTCTGTCCATTGCATTGCTCTAGACGTTCTCAGGACTGCTCCTTGCGGCCCAGCTCTGCATAAATTTTTGATTCTGGAATTCAGCTTTGAATTCAGCAGTTTTGGATAGGATCCCTGTGGCCTTCAGTTTGGGCCATCTCTCCCACCGACCTTTTACTGTCCTTGTATTCCTTGACTCCTGAGAGCTGGGTGTTTTGGTGTTTTTCCCTGATAAGCAATTTCAACTTTCTTGTTTCATCCAGGCCAGCCACAGCTCCCTGTTATTTTGATCTTGGCTCAGTATCACGTTCACTCAGGCCATGGTTTAGTGTGAGTGTGTGTGGTTGCTTTTTTTTCGCCTGGCCCCAACACTCTCATAGCTGATGTATTATTCAGCTCTTGCCCTCCAAACCCTGAGTCTCAGCCCAGCCCTGTGTCCTGGGTATGAGACAGAATTAGTTTTGTGTCAATTTTTGAGCTCAACAAATGAAGACATTAGACATCAGAAATCAAATTTACTTGTGATCTAGGCCACTCAACACTACACGTACAGGTCGTGACTGCCCTTGAGTGCATTGCTGAGCATGTTACATGCAAAACACAAACCTGCTAAGGCCCTTATGAAGGCAAGCTCTGACATATTTATGGACTCCTTCGAAACCCTAAATTCAAACCATAGGAAATGTCACCTCAGATTGGGGTCATGGTTTATTCAACTCAGGCAATAGCAGATGACATCTACCATGCTGTGCAGTACTGGCCTTCTATGAACCACTTCGCATGCATTTTGTTATTTAACACAGCTGTTCTTATAACAATCCTGGGGGGTGGATGTCATGATCACCATTTTACAGATGAATCTGGAACTTACAAAGACAAAGTAATTTGTCCAAGGTCACATGCATTGCATGCTACAGAAAAGGACTTGAACCCAGATCTGTCTGAAGCTCAAACCCAAGCTTTAAACCAATTACACTCTGGGGTCAAGGCTTTTTAGGGGAGAATCATACTTTACGCAAGGTACTAGCCACGTAAGATTGGGGTTGGGCTCCCCAAACACTGTTTAGTTCTCTCGACAACCATGATGGTCTTATTATATCGGTAAATTACTTATATTGCTCTGGAATCTAAATCTTATGCTTGTACTATGTCTTGAGTAAATGGTTTTAGTAAGATTAGTATGTACTATTTCCTCTTAGTTTGAGCTAACACTCCTGTCTTCCATCTTTAAAAAGCAGTCCTTAATTCTAATAGGCAAAGATTTGTAAATTCCAGTTTCCCCTCATAGGAACTTTTGATTTTCTTTAGATTTATTATATCATGCTATAAGGTCTCATCTTTCCAGGCCAAAAAGTCATGTTTTCAGGGTTTTTGTAAGGCAGCTGCCTCGCACCTCCCTTGCTGACCCCATACTCTAGAGTCAGTGGTTCTCAACCTGTGGGTTGCGACCCCTTTGGGGGTCGAACGACCCTTCCACAGGGGTCACCTAAGACCATTGGAAAACACATATCAGATATTTACATGACAATTCATAACAGTAGCAACATTACAGTTATGAAGTAGCAATGAAAATAATGTTGTGGCTTAAGGCTTCGGCACTGGTGCTGTCAGCGCTGCGGCCTGGGTTCGATTCCCAGCCAGGGAGCTACCGACACACCAAAAAAAAAAAAAAAAGAAAGAAAATAAGAAAAAGAAAAGAAAATAATGTTATGGGGGTCACCACAACATGAGGAACTGTATTAAAGGGTCGTGGCATTAGGAAGGCTGAGAACCACTGCTCTAGACAGACCCACCGCTCTGGGCTATTCCCTGTCTATGCCCTCAGTTTCCCATGACCTTCAAATTAAAATCCCTTCTCTTTTCTCCACTTGTTCTTTATCTCCTCATAGCCAAAATCTGCACTCTGACTGGCCCAAAGATTATCCCCTCCTTGAAGTCTTTTTTGATGGTCCCCAGATGGAAGTGATTTCACTCTCACATGCAATAACCACAGGATGATTTACCCTTGGATCTTTCACATGGCATTTGTCACTCCCTCTATTGGATTTTAGCTACACTAAACATTTCATATGTCTCTTTCTGGATTATAGCTACTTGAAGGCAAAGTCTGTATCTATTTTCTAGGGACTTGTATTATATTAGGGACTCCCATATTGGTCTGATGCATGAATGAATATATAACTCAATGGTTTTGAAGATTACTTTTCCAGAACATTTTTCTCTATTTATCAGAATTAGAAAACTCTTAACTTCTTGAAGCATTTCATGTGATAGATGACGATGAGTTACTATAAGGCTAAGACAATATTTCGTAGTTTTTAATCTTACAATCACCAACATTTTACTGGTCATTTAAAACTGCAGTAACACATTGAAATCTTCATGGAAAGGTTGAGCCCTTTCCTGGGTCAGAACTTGAAACTCTGTGCTTATCACCTCAAAATAGAGTGTGGCTATTTCTCTCATAAATGCATGACTTCGCTTAACTTTAATCTGAAAACACTCTACCTTAATACAAGATGAAGATTGCACTGGGCACTCTTTAAAATTATGTCTTACAGAAATATTATCACTTGTTTCTGTGCCATTACTACCAGCAGAATCTCAAAATTAAAGACACTTTTTGTGGCAAAATAAATGATCTGCAATGAGTTGGCCTGAATTTCTGGCCCATGTTGGAATGCAGAACTGTCAACTATGGAAACAATTTTGACGAGCACTGGCTAAGCCTTCATTCCCTGAACAGTCACTGTGAATATCTGACTAACCCTATTCAAAACATACTGTGCACCCAACAGCTGATGCTAATACAGAATACTGAAAGGTACAATCTACAAGGAATTCAAAGGCCTCAGAGCTGTCTTTCAGGTTAAAAAAGAAGAATAAATAACTGCTCCTTTTAGAGAGACCTGAGGGTGAGTGAGCAAAGAAGAAAAAGAAATCATGATTACCCAATAGTTACTGCTGCAGTCATATTAGGTTACCCAAGTGAATACTTCCTTTCAAGGAGATCATAGTTCTTGCCAAATAAGGGCTTTCAACCCATTTTAATTTCTAGTCTACTTTCCTACCATGTAAAAGAAGTTTCCTCTGTGTTATATCAGGGTTGGATTCAAAAACCACTCCAGGAGCAGCAGAACTCAGATGTTAGTGTGAATAAGGAGCCTCGGAAGAGGCTTCTGGGCAAAATTGCAGCCTCAGGTCTCTCCTCAGTCCCACTAAGTCAAAATCTCTGGGGATGAGACCTATAATTTTTTATTTTATTTTTTATCTTTTATGTGGGTAGTTCCCTGGCTGGGAATCGAACCCAGGCTGTAGCATTGACAGCACCGAAGCCTAGCCACTGCACCACCAGGGAACTCCCTATAATTTTTTTTTTAAATGCCCTTCTAGAATTCTGATCAGCCATCCTGGGACAAGACTTGGACAAAAGAGTTCCCTGGTGGTGCAGTGGCTAGGCTTCAGCGCTCTCAACACTGTGACCTGGGTTCGATTCCCAGCCAGGGAACTACAAAAAAAAAAAAAAAGAAAAGAAAAGACTTGGACAAAAGTTTAGAAATGATAAAAAAGAAAGATTGGGAGGGAGCTATCGCAACATTTGGGGGTGTCAGAATAAAAAGGTGTTTACTTTCCATGAGTTGGGGGGGGTCAACACAGGGCCCCACCTACCTCCTGCTCAACACCAGAAGCCCTTGCCGTGGTCAAAATGGTGTAATGGAAATGACACATGCTGATAGAGCAAGAAGACCTGGGCCCTCGTCCAGCCAGCTGTGAGATGTTGGAGAAGCACTTCACCTGTCACTTCACCCTTCATGACGTGAGCGATCAGGACCTGAGTATCTCCACCAGTGCCCTGTTAGCCCATAAATTCACTCAGTAAAGGCTCAGGCATTGCCTCCAGAGCATCACAGTCCAACAGAGACATAATGTGAGCCACATATGTAAATGTACACATTCTAGTAGCCATGTTTCTGTAAGTCCAAAGGAACACATCAAATTAAAAATAAACTTTAGTTAGTTCAATATATCTGAAATACTATCATTTCAACATGCAATTGACATAAAAATTCTTGAGATATTTCATATTCTCTTTTTCTACAATCTTGGCAGTCTGGATATAGTTTATATTTCAGCACATCTCAGTTCAGACTAGCCGCGTCTCTGAGCCATCCATAAAATGCAGCTGGGGACTAGGGGTCTGCCAACGGCCCAGGGGCCAGATCTGCTCTCCTGCCAATTTTTGAGTGGCCCACTAGCTAAGGATGGTTTCTGCACATTTAAATTATCAAAAAAAATTGTTGAAAATGATATTTCATGGTATGCGAAAATGATATGAAATTTAAATTTCAAATTGACAAAGTTTTATTGAAACACAATCATGCACATTTGTTTACATATTGTCTATGGTTGTTTTTGTGCAATAGCAGACCATATGGCCTGCAAAAGCTAAATATTTGCTTTCTGGTTCATTACAGAAAAAGTTTACAGACCCCAGACAGGAAGCATAAGAGCTGGTCCTAGCGACCAGGCTGCCTCTGCCCTTCAGCTATTTGCTTGTAACCAAGGCTTGGCTAAATGCATAGCTTAGACGACTTAGCAAGCCTCAATCCAAATAGATTGGGGGCTGGACAGTAGAGATCTGAGGGGCTGGCCAGCAACCTGGAGCACTGATGGAGATGCCATCACAGAAAGAAAAGTCAGACAGGCACGGGGCTTGGCGCAAAGTGAGACATACAGGTGGCAGGATACTGGCCAAGGGCCAGGATACGAGACGTGGCGTCCCATGAAAGAAAGGGCTCTGAAGATGGGCTTGGCCCACTTTAGAAGTCTGACCCACTTACCCATGGAAGACGGAGGGATTTGGATTTGAGCCCTAACTAAAACTGATTTGAGGACACGTAACAGCAGCTGTCTGTTCTTACTTGTCACTGTTTCGTTTCTAAAGTTCTGTTCTCATCTGCTGAGGGGCTTATTCAGCCTCTTTCTGTTGCCCTGGGTGGGTATATGGCTGATTGAGGGGCAGTCCAGCCCAGGACTTTGTGAACCTTTCCAGGACTGTAATTACCTGGGATTTAGCTCCATCAAAGGCATGTTTTGATCCATCAACTCCTTGTCCTGGCCCAACCCTTTCAGTTCCTGTAAGTCACCTTTGGGTAACATAAAGATAACATGTATTCATTTTTCTCTTTTAAACAATTGGAAAAATATGACCAAGCCTTTGGTAGGGGGAAAACCTTTCCCTGACCTCTTTGATCCATTTCCTTATGAGTTATAAATTCCTGGTAGTATTTCTTTAACGTGGTAGCTTTTTTTTTTTTTTTTTTTTTGCTGTATTATTCCATAATTGCTCGTTAGCTTCTAGACCCAATCGTTTCTGCTTCCATTCATTTTTAAAAATTATGTTCAAGCATTTTCATGTCCACAAGCTTATTTTACTCTGCAAAATAGTCCCTGTTGTGCGAAGGGTGCTATTAGTTCCACTTCTACAGATTGAGAAATGAAGCCCAGATATGTCAACAGATTTGCTCAGATTCACACAGGTAGTTTGTGGTCAACCTGACCCTTGACTCACGATCTTTCCGCTTTGTTTTACTGGTTACCTGCTCTTCTTGACCTCTTCTTCCTTTGTCCCAGCACTTCTTCCTCTCAACTCATTTGAACTTTAATTCACATTTTCTTCGCCTTCCAAGTCTTCTTCCCTTCCAGCTGCACTTAAGACATGGCTCTCGGCAATAGCCACACCCACTGAGATCCCCCCAACACCCCTCCTTGCTGGACCAGTTGGGCCACATCATGTCCCGAGAGTCTCTCTTCTCCTCTTTGTGTACTTGGACCCACGTCTTGATCATTTCCAGTAGTCTTTTGAGCTCCAGCCCACTTGATGATGTGGGAAAGAAGATGACTTCTGTATGCTGTGAGGGGGCACACAGACTTGAGATGCCCAAAGCTGAGGTCCCCAGCCAGGATTCTGTTGGGCCTGAGAGCATCCACAGTGATCTCCAGAGACACTGGGAATTGTTCAAAGCATTCAGAGAGCAATGTGAGTCACCTTGATTTTTTTTTTTTTAATATTACAAAAGGTTAGGGCTAGAAAATAGTACTTTAAAGATGATCTTATCCATCTTTCTCATTACAGATGAAAAAACAGAGACCCAGAGAGTTATCAGACATTCAACCCCCATCCAGGTGGGTTAAGATAAGGGAATGAACATCAAAAGATCCTGCAACAATAGGGTCATGTCAGTCATAAAGAGGTTGGGACTCTTTGGTTTAACTTATCTTTAAGACCTTACCAGGTCTTTGTTTGCCTAGATTCCTAGAATACCATCAGATAAAATGAAAGACCAAGAAACGTGAGAACAAAATTGTACAAGAGCTTTCTTCTAAAATTTATCTGTGTCTTTTTGAACTAGGTAGTATGGGTCCATGACCAAATTCTCTGCATAGCTCTGAAAAGACAACTGACAGTCATTTATTCATTTGTTCATTTAACCAACATTGGTCAAGTCAGGTAATCGTTATGTGTCAGATATTTTTCTAGATTCTAGATTCTATTTTCTAGATCACCATCTGTTTGAAGAAAGGGACACACCAATAGACACCATAATGCAGCCTAAGGAGATAGGCCCATGGTACCATGGAACACTCAGGGCAGAGACCCCACCCAGACCTGAAAAGATTTACATAAGGAAGCAACTGACTTCCAGGTGGAATGTTGAATAATGGGCAGAAATGGGCCACTCCTTCATTTACCCAATAAATATTTAATGAGTACGCTACGTACCAGATAGTGTGAGAAGGCATTTCAAGTTCCAGGTTGATGGAAACATTAAAAGTGCCTGACTCGTTGGGTGTCACTGTTTCGTCAAGCATTGGAGAATAAAAAAACGAACAAATATTATGAAGGGTAGCATACTACGAAGTAATGAGAAGGGTGCTGAGATAAAGAACCAGGAGGGGGCACACTAGAATGATCAAGAAAGGCATTCCTGAGGAGCCCATGTAAACTAGGACCTGAAAGATAAGAAGGGACTGCCAGGTAAGAGCATTCCAGATGAGGGGGGCCTGGGTGTGCAAAGGCCCCGAAGCAGAAGACTGCTCACTCTGTCTTTGTAATGCAGAAAAACCCATGTATCAGCTGAAAGGTGAATGCAAAATGGCGAGAGGCGAGCTGTCCTGCTGGAGAGGGGGGCTGGGGCCAGCACACTCAGGGTTTGGTAGGCCAAAGCAAAACCGGACAGCAAGGACGCACATGTGCAAAGGCCCAGAGGTGTGAAAACAGCAGGCAGTTGGCGGAACTGGTGTGTGAGCACGGTGGCCTGCAGTGTGGTAGTGTGAACCCCATACGCAGCCTGGCCTGGGCACCTTGAGGCCAGCTCATTCCTAACCCGGGTCTAGCAAACCCTTCAAATAAGCTAGAACCATTGAAGGTCTCCTGGGATCATCTGGCTGGGAATCACTCCAGCTTTTCTAATCAGCTGCTGGAGGCAGAATTTCATAGAGCAAATGAGAACCAGCAGCTCACCCAGTGTACCAAGCTGGATGGAAACAAACTCTGCACTCCCTACGAGCTCAATAGGAATTCAGAACTAAGCACGGCATGGCCAGCTGGCCAGCAGGGAGGCAGGCAAATGGCCAAAGGTTCATGTTTGGATGACAAGGAAAGAAAGAATAAAATGTAAGAGAAAACAAGGACTGTCTCTTCAAAGAGTTGGGGAACACCCTCTGCTGCCCGCCACTTCCCAGCTGGGGAGGGCAGCAGCAGCAGGACAAGGGGTCAGGAGGCGGCATTCAGTCCCGGACACCCTGCCTGCTACCAGGAGACCTGTTGGGGTGGATGCCGCTGGGCCGGATGCCGGAAACAGGGGACACAGGATGCAGTGCCCAGGCCCCTGCAGATGCCAGGGCCTGCCCTTCAAAACTGGACGTCAGCAAACAGAAAACCATTCAGACCCTGGGGCAGGCCGGGCTTCCATGGCAACCAATGACTCCCACCCCCACAGCTCCACCTCCCTTCTCTTCCTGGGCTAAACTTTCCATTCGATGATCACTTTGGGTAAAAGGCAGGTTGGATAAGAGGCGCTGGGAGGGGGATGGATATTTAAGTGGGTATTGAATGTAGGAAGAAGACATTTGGTTCTTCTATTAAGTTTGCAAATTAAAAGGCTGTATTTTTGGTTTTTGGTTTTTTTGTTGTGTTGTGTTTTTTTTTTCTTTTTCTTTTTTTCTTTTTCTTTTTTTGAGCCCGACTTTGCTTCCAGTTCTGGCATTTGCTGCAGCTCTTTTTCACAGCCAAAGGCCACTGGCCACCACATCCTCTTGGCCCTTCCCTGGCCATCACTCTTGCCTGCTGAAGGGGTGCTCTGCTGCCCAACATTGTTCCCAAGTCTGAGCTGGCTGAAGTCCCTCTGCCCTTTCAGTGGCTGACAGATTAAAGGAAAGGAAAAGGCACCATGGGAATGTTAAAGAAAGTCTATTCCTGGCCCCAATTCCAAGATTTGGAGTCATTAAGCCTTCAGTGGAGCTCCCAAATCTGCACTTTTCACAGGCACCCTAGTTTCCACAGGTTTTGATGCATGTGGGGCACGCATTAAACGAACACTGTTCTTGGGGATCACCTAGATTGGACTTCCAAGCACATAAACCAGGATTCAGGCTCTAGGGTATGTGCTCCCCAGGTCACTGGGAGCTGCCCCGTGTCCTCCAGCATCTCTCAGCTGAACGAAAACTTTTCAAAAAGAGGTTCTAGTTCTCCTAGTGAAATGCATGCCCAAGTCCCTCTTCCAAGCGATTCCAGGATCTCTAAGAAGGGCAGGTGCATGTGATGCTTGACTTAAGTTAATGTGGGATCCAGGGGAAGTCACAAGAAATGATTCAGAAAAATGAACAGAAATGAGCACGACTGAAAAGCTGGAGAAATTTTTCTCACGTGGAAGAAATGTTTGTGAGGACTTTGTTTTCCTCTTTAGTGCTGATTGGTTTTAAGTGGTGATGTTTTTGCTTTTATTTTTGTTTTTGTTTTGTGCAGCGACTATATTTTGCTTTTGAGCTTTATCTGACCCTTGGTTGCCCCTCCCTCCACTTAAAGCAAATTAATGAAGGAAATCTCCAAAGGAATATTTTAATTCTTAAAACAATTGATTGACAAGGAATACACAGTGAGGAAGAAGTGGGAAGTCAGTGATGGAATGAAGCTCTTCTCTAGAGACAAAGATGAGGGCGACTTACGGAGAAAATGTGCTGGCATCCTATAGTACAAGTTAACATACAGAGATTTCTCTGAATGGACCGTCCATCTCTCATTGTCCACCTGTCAGGAGGCTGAGCCCTTACTTTCTATTACCCTGTATCGGTTCACAGGGGCTGATTTTAACAAAGGGTAAGGATCATGACATGTTAATTGTTTCCATCGTAGTAGTATTCAGCACAGTGCTGGCCATCTAGTGAGTATTCAAAAACTCGGTGTTAATTGGTGGACTTTAAGAAGTAATTCTAACATTTTACTGTCTCAATGAGCTATCTTCCTATTATATTTGCTGGGCGTTGCCCCCAGGATGAGATGACAAAGAAAGAGACACAGCGCTTCTTCTGAGCATTGCTGTGTGCTTGCTGTATCTGTAATAACTCTGAGAGAGATTGGCCAGTCAGCTCCTTCAGAGGCATCTAGGAGACAAGTGAGGCTTCTGAGCTGAAGAATCTGATGAGGGCGGTAGAGAAGAGTATGGGCCCTGATCCCCACTCCTGCGCCAGAATCCCCACATTACCATGGATTAGCTGCACGACTTTGGACAAATCACTAACCTGCCCTCATCTATAAATTGGGGGTCATAATAGAATCTGCCATAGGGCTGCTGTGAGAATTATATGAGAGACTATAACGCATTTAGAAAACAGCCCAGACCATGGTAAGAGCTCAAGAATGTTAACTATCATTAGAATTATTGAGTAGTGACCAGAACTGGATTGGCACATGAACAAAGGCAAAGGACTGACCACAGCTTGGATCCTGTAGACACACTCAGAAGGGGTTCAATCTGATCTGTGACTCCTTTCTACACCTGAATTTACCATTGAGTCACTGGGTAGGATGACATCAGATACCTAAACATAAGGATTCTCTGTCCTGCTCCAGTCTCATTTCCAACAATTCCATTCTATACAAATGTCCTGTTCACATTCCTACTGAGCATCAAGATCAGCAGTGTCCAACCTTGGGCTTCCCTGGGCCACACTGGAAGAGGAAACACTGTCTTGGGCCACACATAAAACACACTGACACTAACGACAGCTGATGAGCTGAAACAAAAAAGGTCGCAAAAAAAAAAATCTCATAATGTTTTAAGAATTGGTGTTGGGCCACATTCAAAGTCGTCCTGGGCCGCAGGTTGGACGTGCCTGACAGGACGGTCTAGACCCTGGATGAGTGAGGAAAAGCCAGCACATAGCACAATGTTAGCTCTAGAAATCACATTTAAAGTGAAGTTACATTTAAAAACATGGGGGTGGGGGGTGGAGGACGGGTGTTGAATGACAGAAACAAAGGAATCAGATCAGGCACTTCTTTTCCGTTTCCCACGAACAGATGCTGAAATGCAGCCCTGCCCGGGAGGAGTCAGCCTGTTTTCAAGGGAAGCTGGGTTCTGTTTTGGTGGGTAGACACCAAAAGGAAAAAATCAACAGGTTTTGAAGTTTGGTATTCTAAAAAAACAAAAACAAACAAACAAAACCCCCAAACAAACCATGTTGTGCTGACCTTTTAAAACTTTCAGAGTCAGTAAAAGAGAGCCTGAGAGGTCAGCCACCAGGAGGTTTTGACTGCGGGACTTTGACCCACTCTCTCCAGGTACTTTCATGGACAATAATAGCTCCAGAGCATCCTTCCCTCTGCTGCTGGTCCAAAGTGAGCATTATACAGTGAATGCCAGAAGACAATCCTAAGTAGTTTTCAAATAACATCTGGCTATATACATAAAATGGAATATGATTCAGCCTCGAAAAGGAATGAAATTCTGACAGATGCTACAACTTGGATGAACCTTGAACACATGCTAAGTGAAATAAGCCAGTCCACGAGAACAAACATTGTAGCTCCACGTATGTGAAGTCCCTAGAGTAGTCACATTCATAGTGACAGAAAGGAGAACAGCGGGGATCAGGGCTGGAGGGAGGAGTGAATGGGAGTTGTTGTTCAATGACGATGGAGTTTCTGTTTGAGATGATGAAAAGCTCCAGAGATGCATGAGGGTGATGGCTGCACGACAGTGTGCATGTGCGTCCTGCCACTGACCTGTACACTTAAATGTGGTGAAAATGGTCAGTGTCAGGTTGTGCACATCTTACCACAATAAAAAGACATCAGAAGGATGGAGAAAAGTGGTGTCTTTTGGATGAAGTTTCTGCTCCCTTCTTCGCATGCGCAGCCCTGCTCCAGCCCTGTGGTGGTTGCCATTTCTCACCCCTGCAGGCAGATCTTACTACAGTGAAGTTCTTCAGTGGATGTCATTGGGGCAGAGGGTGCGGGCAGGGTGTGGAATCTGCTCTGACCTCCTGATTTGCTTCATCAGTCCTGACTCTTGCTCCTCTTGAGGGCTCCACTGAGGCAGTGAAAGGAAAGAAGGAGAGGAAGGTGGCTAAAGTATGTACATCTCCTGAATAGCATATGACAGCAGACTTCCTAAGAGAAATATGAGTTCTTGGAATCGCTGGGTTTAGGCAGTTCATAGCTAAAAGCATTTCTGTCCAGTTCCCTAAATGAACAATATGCTTGCTGTTTAGCAAGAAGAGTTTGGGGGACAGTAGAATCAAACTTCAATTTAACATTTCAATACCTTTCAATTGAAACACGTTTTGCATCATGACATAATGTGTGCATGCATGTTGGTGAATCTATGTAACTGAAACAACAATTTCACCGAATAACACTCGCCCTTAGTACATGCACAGCACTATAACATCTCCCCCTCTCTCCCCCTCAGTTCTGTTCTACTCAAGTGCATTTTTAAAATGCTGGTTGTAGTCCATTAGATTTGTTGCAGGACCCTCAAGGGGTCTTCATCTGCAGTTTGAATGCATCAGTGTGTCGGCTGCTCCAGCCTTTAACACTACATTGCTTGCTCCAGAGGTCTAGCCACAGGCAAGAGTCGAGGCCAGTGAGTCTTCAGGTAGGTCAGTTTCTCTTCTACCGCAGAGGGAAAGAGCCCGATGCAGCAACACAGGAACCAGCTACGAAATGATCCTGCAGGAGCCATGGGCCCCTGGCAAAAGCAGGAGAGCTGGGGTCTCATATGTGCCCTTGAGCAGAAGCGGTGAATATGGGCATCAGCAAAGTCCCCCCTTCCTGGAGTCCAACACTGAATATTATTAAGTCAAATCTGGGAGATCAGGGGAAAGGTGAAAACAGGAAACTCTGAAGTCTTGCTAAACATTTCAGGATGGAGAGGGGTTTACAGATGATAGGACAGTTTTTTGAGGGAAATTAAAAGTCAGGGAATGTTTGAGGGCATGCATGGTGTTACCTGGACTTTTCAGAGCCTCAAGAACCCAACTGCCCATCCAGCTTCTGACTTCATCTTTCCTGCTATATTGTCTAGGGAGCTGGGAAACAGAATATTGGAACCTCTTGCCTCATTTCTCTTTCTTTCTTTCTTTCTTTCTTTTTTTTTTTTTCTTTCTGTGCACATCAAAAAGTTCTGAAGGAAGGTGGGCCCTCTGGGGAAGTGCAGTTGACATTCACTGAGATCATGTGGGAAAGCACTAATAATGTGGTGGCAAGTTCTGAGCACCATAAAAACACCGATTATTTTTGGCAGGTTATGTTGAAGTAATTACATCTTCCAGGGCTCAAAAACAAAACTAAAAATTTACTTAAAAAAAAAAAAAGATGCCTATCTATACAGACTCCAGAACCTAATGGTGGCATTCACGTTTAAGAAAGTCATCCAACATACGTCGTTGATACAGCATTCTTAGGCTTCTAACGGCAAGTCTCTTGAACCCACAACCCTGGGATTAAGAGTCCCATAACTCTACTGACTGAGCTAGTCAGGCTGTGATTAAAGGCAAGTCTCTAACTCCCGTCTCTACTCACGTTCTCACAGATGTGCCTAACAGTATAGAAGACGGCAGATTCCCCCGGGCTACCTCACTCGGGTACTCCGGGTAGTAACAAGAGTGTGACTTCCAGAATATAGGAGAAATAGCCATCATCAGAGTCCACAGGATGTGCTATGGACACCAGAGAGTTCAGACTGCCATCCCCTTTAGTTTCCAATGATAGAATGTGGTGCTGGACCTGAGTTTAAAGATCGCCACTTTCAATTTCTTCAGCACATCCTCCCAAGTCGCCTGGGGTGCTGGGCAGCACGGTCTTCACTCCCAAGCCCACCTCCTCCCGGTCAGTCCAGCTCAGTATTTCCACACTGTGACTGCCAGTGAGCAGATTGGCCTTAACACGGAGTTTAACGACTCGTTTCTCTCTGTTTTTGTTTTTGTTTCTTCATGTGGACAGTATTCCGTGTTTCCATCTAGATATTGATGACATTTTACATTTACTGAAATAATGTAATAGCATTCACAACTGGGCTTTCTTTATATTTTGTATTCGCTCCAAAAATAGCATTTAACACACGAAGTAGAGGGTCCAGCTGAGGCTGGAAAACATGTTTAATTGAATACTCATCCAGACTGTCTACTGGCACCTCGGAATATAGCAAGTACTGCTGCAAAGGCCCTGGAGCGTGCGAATGTCTGCATGAAAATGGAACCTGGTAGTGACCACTCGGATTTGGGGCGATGGCTGTCCTCAGATGCTTTGAGAGCCTCTGTCCCACTTGAGTCCACATCACTATATTGCTTGGGGATTTTTAAAGCTTTTGTGTGTGTCTGTGTTTATGTTTCCTTGTTCTTTTATTTTTCTGGTCTCTTTTCTTTATTTTATTTTTTTACAGATGAACGGAGTCTGCCAAAGAGACTCATAACCTGAGCCTGTGAAAAGGGTATGAGAGATTGCTCACCTGGTTACAGGCAGTAGGACATTGTGACTGAAGTTCCTCCAGATTTTGCCACTGGGGGATACAGCTGCTCTTGGTCTTATCTTTCCAAAAGTCAAGGACAAAGAATTTTAGGAAAATAGACAGTGATGCACAGGACCCTTCTCTCTAATCTACTGACCAGCTAGATAAGACGTCTAGTAGGGTGGGGAGGAGAGCCCCTGAAATGAGAAAATAGAGAGGAACAAGTATGTCCCTCTATTTCCCAATCTCACAATCTCAGCCAAGGTCTAACTGGCCTGAATTTATTTGCATGGAGAATACGGCAGAATATTTAAAAATGGCATTGTCCAGAAAAGGTAAGAGTCCTTGGTATTATTCTTTCGGGTATGCACACACCCTAACACAGTGCCACGTGCAGAGCAGATGCCCAGTAAGTAACTGTGTAAGGAGTGAGTGAATGGTGCTCCCACGGGGGGAGTGGACCTTCTCATCTCGGGGAACCTGCCCTGTGCATCCAATCTCCCAGAAGCCTGGCTGCTTTTCTCCCCTAAATAGCCAGGGAAGTTTGCATGTTGGAGAAAAATTAGCATTCTTGCTGGAAAGAATTTCTTAGCCTTCTGACAATGAAACCAATAACAGAGGGTGCTGAGCTGAGGTAGGGAAGAAGGGATTCCATGCAAGGACTGTGGGGTAGTGAGGTATGCAGAAGAAAAGAGAAATTTAGGGCTCCAGGGCCTCCTGCATGTCTGCAAATCAGCTGCAAGGGATGGTGCCCAGTGGTCACTCTCATTCGTCCATGCTGATTTCGATGGTGAGCAGTAAACATGAACCTGTTGGTGTGGTGACCACTGCCATTAATCCTCCCTGCAGGAAAGCACGGCCCTTGCTAGCTGGATGAGCTTGGCAAACCAACCAGCTGACTCTTCTGCTGTTTCCAGACTGTTCTGTCTTTGCTGGAATCCTTGGCATACCACTACTGAAGGATATTTAAAAACTTTACTTCCTTTTCTTTTAAATGGAATCCATACCTAGCACTAATTGTCAGTCATGCTCCAAATCCTATGTGCAATGAGTTGTTGTTGTTCTTGTATTTAATTAACTTGTAGTAAATGCTCAATAAATGTTAATGTGATTGAAGGAACTTAGTCTTTGAAGGGAAACCAGGTAGCAGAGCCTAAATATATGGACTGAAGCAAACAAGTGAGTGCAGGTGGTTCAGGGTTTAGGGAAAGCTGGTGTTGGAGAGACAAGCAGGGAGGAACCATTGGGAAGTGAGACGGGAGGCATGGGCAGCTCAGGACTGAAGCTGTAACCACTGAGGGTCTAGATACCAGGGGCAGACCCTGAAAATGGCAGTGCAGAATGGGCATGACCCACACTTTCTGCCTAGGACCCCTTTTCTTTCTAGGCAAACAGGCCAGGACTCTGTGGGTTCACTGTGTGGAAAGATGCTGTGTAGGGTCTGAGGGATTTCTTGGATCGGCCCTTCCCCTGCTCCAAATATTGAAGGTGGCTTTTGTGGTGCTAGAATAACCCAAGATGGGCTGAACCCACTTTAGTCCCCTCCCGGAGTGTCACAGCAGCCATTGTGGGGGAAGGAGACTTACGCCATACAGAACCTAACACCCCAACCTCAGTTAAAAAAAAAACAAAAAAACGCTGAGATTCGGGTTGAATGGGTGTGCAGGTGTAATGGCATATGATAGCTAGGTAGGCAACCAGTTCATAACACCCATCTCCTCAAAGAGACCCAGGAATCTGTCTTTGAGTTGAAACAGTGCCTGTTTGGAGAGGGAATAAGCCCACACTGCCCTCCTCCTGAACAGAATGCACTAGGATTGTATTCAACTGGGGCATTGCCCATGGGCAACTAGAAGCCTTCAGGGGAATGACAAAAGATCTAAAGACCCTGCAGAATGAGAAAACATGACTGGAGAGAAGTGTAGATGTGTAACTGTAGAGAGGGCTCTGCAGGAACCTAACAGCTGTCTTTGATTTCTCTGAGAGTTTTCATGAGAAGACAGGTATGAGATCAAACAAAGGAAATTATAACATAGGTTTGCCTCAATACATTCCTGTCATTGATAATAATAATCAATAATAATGATGGTTGGCATTTACTGAGAAATTTCTTTGCCAGGCATTGTTTTAACAATCTACATTTATTAATATTATCTTGTTAAAATCTTACAATATCCCTGCAAAGTATCGAGACACACAGAAATTAAATAATCTGCTCATGTGTATAGAATTTGAAATAATGGAACTAGGACTCAAACCCAGAAAGTCTGTCTCCAGCTCCGGTGCTGACTTATATCATAGCACACTGATTTACAACGGAAGGAAATGCCTGCATCCACAGGAGTTTGGGCTCCATTATTTCTAAGCTTTGTTCCAACTCAGATCCCTTGAGCTCTTTGCAAGGTTGACATTCATTGCAGTGCAACAAGCAGTCATGGAGTACTAATCATACACTGGGCTCTGGGCTGGGCTCTAGGACTATCAAGACGAATAAATAAGATAAGGCAGCCCCATAGTACACAGAGGTGGGGGAACATCTGTGGTCCACCAGGACAGAATCACAAATCTTTTCTCTGGGAGGTGGCAAACTTGTTAAAAGGGCAATATTAGCTTTTGGAACTCCCATTCCAGTTCCTTTTGTCACCCTGTCCCCACCTTCTCGGTGCCAACCAGTAAAGCTCACCATCTACTCGCTGCTGAGAGGGTTCCTGACAGCATCTGGCACTGAGAAGGCTGAGCAGCAGTCTGTGTACAAATAAATGAGGCAGACCTGGCCGATAGGCCCAGCTCACCACTCAGGAGTGGGATAAAACATGTGTTTAAGACAAAGCAGCCAAAGATAGTAACTTTCCCTCAATACCTTCCAGTTCCATGTGCTATATTGTGATTGCGGTAGTAGTTACACAAGTGTGTTCATCTGTTAAAGCTCAATAAACTTTGCCCAATGAATGGGTGCATTTTGTTATATGTAAATTATAGCACCTGCCCCCCTGAGGAGACTGAATTGCATGTAGGAATTTCTTCCTGTCCAGTAAGAAGTGCTGCACGGCCACTGGGCACCATTTCCTCTTACCTTGCCCTCAGTGAAGATGAATAACAGCTCTTCGACCCCCTTCAAGTTCTTTCAGGCACTAGCCAAGAACGAGTCCCCTGAAAATCAGCCCTTCAGAGGATGTTCCTAACTTTAGCTCATCCCTACAAATATACCCATCCTCCTTTCTGTGAAGAGCCCAAAATTGATCGCATTTGGAGAAAGGATGAAGCCAAGACAAAAGGCTGAACTGCAGCACGATCACAGATCTAGAAAAAATTCCAATGGACTGTCTGATTCTTATTTGTTCTGCTTCCTCCAAGCTAGGCCCTGCCTTAAGTCAGGCAATCAAAAAACGTCTATAAAGTTCTGTGTGTTATGCTTTGAGCTAATTATAATAATAGCTCCCATTTATTCAGAGCTTACTATGTCCCATGGACTGGGCTGAGTACTTTATGTCAATAATATATCAATTAATCTTCATAGCAACCTTATGACATAGGTGCTATTATCCCCATTTGATAGATGAGAGATTGAAAGTAGGGTGGTTAAATGATGTCCATCGTCAGGGGAGAACCAGGTCTAGCACCCAGACCTGTAGGTTGCAGAAGATATAACCACCACCACATACTGCTGGTCCTTGTTCTCGCAGAGTTTTCAGCATGTTGGAAGGAGGGCAGAGACGCCTACAACTAACCAAATAGGGTGGTGGGGCTCTAACCTACTGGAAAAGATTCTAGAAAAATCCTACTCCACTCTCTCCCTCTAACCTGGGCGTTTTTCATCCAACACCCAAGCCCCTGGGGCCTTCATTCTTAAGAAAAATGATTCCAAAGCCATGAACGGCATCCCCTTGCCAAATTCTTGATTTGTAGAGGAGGCATGAATGAGATGCTTTTGTACAGAGTGTTTGGAGAAGGAAGCAAGAATATGGCATGCATTCATTCAGTGATTCATTTTACATCCATTCAAACATTATGGAGCAGTCACCAGGCCAGGTCACTGTGCTGATAGTTGGGATACACAGAACAGACTTGGACTCTATTCTCCAAGTCTTATGTTGTAACAATTACCATCTCCCATCACACTCTCCCTATTGTTGGCCAAATACCACTTCCCAGGCTGGACTATTCATCACAGCCTGACACAGCCCGCCCTGACCCTGGGATGACCTCACAAATGCTGCTTCCCTGATGGGGGTAGGATGGTAGCGTCCCTCTGGCTAAACAATCACTCAGGAAAAAATAAGGGTCCCTCTTCCTGTTCTCCCCCACCCTTTCCAGTGAGCTATAAGGAAATGGTGAAATAATGGGCTGGGATTAGCCCCAGGACTCCTTAATAAATTGCTCCTACACACCCCTCTTGCATTTTAATGAAAAGAAAATGGGGGAGATAGATCTCTTGTGCGATTTCAAAATTGAATTGAGTTTAATTCTATAAAATGGATTCTAAGTTACATCATAAATAATAGTATGGAAACACAGGGATCTGAGCCAAAGAGACAGGAATAGCCTGTTCCTAAAAGTGCAAAGCCCTGGTGTGAGAACAAGCATCAAGTGGTTAGCTCTCCAGGTGCAGGGAGGCACGTCTCCCTGAAACGGACAAGTCCTGGAAAACGAGTCTTGGTCAGAGGCTCCAGCTGTCGTGAGGCATGTATGTGCACAAAGCCCGGCACGTAGTAGGTGTACCTTGTATGTGGTCTGCAGCTGTCCTAGTTGGTGACATAGGGCAGTTACACAGGGTACACGTAGCAGAGTGAGTGCACAGTGCCCCAGCATTCCACACAGGGCCTGGTGTGGCCTATGTGACAACTTAAAAGGCAGTGCCTGGCCCTGCCTTTGGTAAGACAAACAAATGAACAAACAAACAAACAAACAAACTCTGCCACTAGTCAAAGGCGGTTTCTCTAAAATGTACAATGCATTGAACTCTTCCTGCATTCAGAGTACTACAGTGTGGCAAGGGCGATGGTGAGCAAGGAATAGCACCTGCCTCCCTGCAGCTGCATGTTAGCGTGTGTGTGTGTGTGTGTGTGTGTGTGTGTGTGTGTGTGTGTGTACTTGGGAAGAGGGGCAGATACAAATGTGACAAGTATTAGGAAAGAATACATGGAATAGCACAGGGGAAAAAAAACTGACTATTCCTTGGAGAATCTAGGAAAGCTTCTTGGAAGAAATGGAAGTCAACTGAGTTTGAAGGAGGGTGTGGATTAATATTCCAGGAAAGGGGAATCCCTGAACGAAAGCAGTAACCTATGGGGATAGAGAGCACATCTAGAAAGGGGCCCGGAGACCCCATGAGAGACCAACGAGCTGTCTGCAGTGTGCAGCTGCGAGTGTGGCGGCGGCCAGGAAAGCAGAACAGACTGACTTCCTCCCACAAGCCCTAAGCATAGAAACTTCATTCCAGGGCCCCCCGTGTGCCACTTGTTTAAAAAATACATTACAAAACAAGGCTAAGGAAGACCAACAAAGTCCTGATTTTGACCATTTAGAATAGCTTGATTTTTTTTTATTTAAATATCAACTTCTTTTTAAAAGAAAATTGTTCCAGAGTCTCTGCTTGGGGGAATTAGTCAGAATAGAAGAAGCTCTCTTGCAGGAAGAAATGAGCTCAAAACTCAGGGGATTAACCTTCGTGTCTTTGGTTGGGGCAGCCCCCACGGACAATTGTCCCCCACAGGGTGACTTGGATAGTCAGCAGCTCTGCTGTCCACAGGAGCCTCCTTGGAATCCTCTGCTGACCTTTCGTACTCGGGTGTCCAGCCCAACAGAGAGATTGCGGCACAGGGCACAAGGAGGCGGAAGCCAGGCCTGGATTGGGTGCTCATCAGGTCTACCCGCAGCCCATGAGCCAGAGTCTCAGGGTCCCACCCACAGGATCACCGTAGAGACTGGGCAACGTAGAGGAGCCCCTGTGCATTCCTCTCCTATTCCTGCTGTAGCACATGACCACAAACCCAGTGGCTTAAAACAGCACCGACTTACTGCCTCACAGTTCCGTAAATTACAGGCGTCTGATACGGGTCTCACGGGGCTAAAACCAGGTGTCGCAAGGACTGTGCTCCTTCCAGAGGCTCCAGGGGAGAATCCATTTCCTTGCCTTTTTCAGCTTCTAAATGCCACCCACATTCCTTGGCTGGCGGCCCCCCTTCCTCCACCTTGAGAGCCAGCAACATTGTGTCAGCGTTGCTGATACTTAACCTGCAGGACATTGTTTGGACTCCAGAAGATTATGTTTTTGTAGTGGTGGTATTACGTCTTCATATTTTCCCATTTGTTTTCACATTTCCAAAGTTAGACTACATGTGGTACTTGGTTGAATTTCACTTAACCCAGTTTCTTAAGTTTGTTTAAAATGTCACCAAAATATGACCCCACATTTCAGCACAAAGATCAGGCAGGCACAGCTAGGAGAAGTGAATCACAGTTTGTCAAGAGAGGAGTGAGCAGCCGTCCACATTTTTTGATAACACAACAACCAGGTGTCCTCAGATCTGAGTAGGGTTTTGTTCTGTTGTTGAGACACACATAATGAAACTACCAGTAACAAAAGCCCAGGTGGAATAATTTGGTGTAATTGGCTCATACATCGTATCTCAGGTTCCAAACACGGGTCTGACAACACCTCTTGGCTGATTTTCCAGAGGAACTGCTTAAGAATCCTCAATATATATTTTAATTAAGAAGAAAACAACGTATCTGTTTAATCAAATAGAAAATACCGCCAAGGAGTTCCCTGGTGGTGTCGTGACTAGGCTCCAGCGCTCTCAACACTGTGGCCTGGGTTCGATTCCCAGCCAGGAAACTACACCCCCACCCCCCAAAAAAGAAATGAAAATACAGCCAAAACCCAGGTATTCTTTAATATACCTCAAGTTCAAGGTTAACATTAAATCTGCAAAACAGTAAAGCTCCCCAAAATAGCAGATCCTCACTACAATATTCTGCACAGCTGCCAATGGCCAAAAGTAAATAAGAAGAATCTTTAAGTACTGAATGTGAAGCACAATATATTTTGCTCTATTTAGTAAATAAAATAATTTTTGTGTATGTTTATTGTTTTTCCCCCCAAAAGCTTCTTTTGAATCAAGAGAGGTGATTTAAGAAAACACAGTATTTGTAGCAATTTACCTGTGACACCTCTCTCAGAACTGACTGCAACACACCATGAACAAGAAACATCTTTTCCATGGGCTGCCAAGATGCCTCTCATCCAGAATGTTTCCTTATTTCATGGACCCTTAGTCACAGGTATGCTGGAGCCAGCTTGCACTGGCCTACAATGCCACTGTGCAAATCTATCTCCTTCCAACTCTGTGCTTGTAACATCTTGATGGTAATTTGAAATGGCCACAGTGAAAGTATTTACACCACAAAAAACAAAAACAAAAACAAAGGCAAATGCTACTATTGAGGGCTTTATTTTTTATTATTTATTTCTGAGAGCCATTCATCAGGTGTTTACTAGCACACCCCTGGCCCACATTAACTTTAAAACCATTGTCAGGATGTATATGTGAGGCAATCATTATTCTAACATACTGTTCTATACTATAGTTTTAATCAGACTTTAGGATCAAGGGACATAATGTCCTTTGGCCTTTAGTAGTCCCATCAACAAAATCCAATTAGATTTCTACCCACTTCTTAAGAAGAAGTGCTTTTATTGATCATTGCCTCTTTCCTTTGGTAGAATAGAAGGGCTGGAATTTTCTTCCCTTTTATTAATGGATGAATCCCAAGAAGCTAACGATAGATTGTAAATGCTCAATACATACTTGTTGAGTAAATGAATAAGATTTACTTGATACGAGACCACCTTCCTGGCAGGTGATTTCACCTGGCTTTTTCTGTCATCAGTGTTGTAAATTCTCTGTGGGAAAAGAGTTAACCACCCCTCAGTAACTCCTCCTTCGTCATTCTCATAGTAATTTAGAAAATACTTATATAAGTGGCAATTCCCTATATTATAATTCCTTTTATGATATAATCTTTCATTATATACATCTGTGACTCATCCACTATTAATAGCAGCTTCAAAACTCAGAGGCAATGTTTGGGTTTTTTTTTTAATGTTTATTTCCTTTTTAAAAGTAATGTTTCCTTTCTCTTTATTATTTATTCTCATGAATGTGTCACGTGGGAAGGACTTGTCTTTGCATGTGCCCCTTAGCACAGTGCAAGCCCACTTACTACAGGGGTGATGGGCCAACCTTGAATCCAAGTCTTATTTCCCCTGTGTCCTAAGCCCTGGCAAGAGTTCAGGCTCAACATGTGTTTACTGAAGGAACAGTGCTGACTTCGCCTTTGAACACTCTCAAAGGGCTTCAGCAAAGCTCAAAGGAAGAAAAGCTGGATTTCGTCCTCAAACTATGTGTAGTCTCTGCCTCCCACACACGTGTAGTTGCGTGTAATCTTGGTCTTTGTGCCAGTCACCTGTCAAAGCAACTCTTTCTTAAAGAGGCTGCAACCTAAGAACTTATTTTGATAGAGGCTGTATGTCTGAATGAGGATGACCATGTCCTTGACCTCAGCTGCCCCATCCTGTGACTCAGGAATAACTTGAACTCCTCTGATGTAACAAACTATGAGAAGTTCTATTGAACTGATAAATCTTTACCAGGACAGCCCAAAACACCCAGACAATATGCAATTGTCACATCGACATTGATGATCAAATTAAATAGGTTTCCTTGAGTTTTACTTTCACCACTGGTATAGGTAATCCTGAAAATCTGGGTCTTGAGAAAATCATGCTTGGAGCGTACTTTGGCTCTTTGCTAGGGCATTACATTTCCAGTTTGCTAAAAGGCTTCAAGCCCCTGGCATAAGCACAAGTGCTACTATATTGCAACCACCATGAAATAAACAGAAAGCCACACCACAAGAGGCCAGCACACCCTGAACTGACTTTCTGTGTAAACTCCCTAGGGACCCAGGGTTGCATAAAACCCAATGGGAAAAGGCGGTCCAACTCCATCTAAACCCTCTTTACCCAGGATAGGAGTCTGTAATTTTGAACTTGCCAATTGTTGCTTGCAGAATCAATCTACCACTCAGATGCTTCACAGAAAATAGTTTTTACTGGTGTATGGAGAAGTTCCTCCAAGGGGCAGGTGGAGGTCACAGTTGCACATTCCAGAACCCTCTGTCTTGAGCTTTGGGGCCAGTTGGCCAAGACACCAGGCAACAATTTCCCAGTCAATCGAGGTCAAAGCTTAAGGTGCTTGTTCGTATTGGTGGGATATATACTTATGTGTGTATTATGTATTTATGTTTGTATCACGTATTATGGGACGGAGCATCCCTATCCCAGAGGGCAAGGAAATAACACTGCCTCCTAGTGGGAAAGAGTGGAAAATCTAGATAAACAGTCTTTAGAATAGGCTGGAGAAACTGGAGAGGATATTGGACCCCAGATAAAAATACACTCTACCCTTTCTGACTTTGAAGAATCTGATGTTTTTTGCAATGGAAAGGATCTCTTTCTAAAAAATATACACAGCCTCTCTTGGTAGCTCATTTGAATCCATCTACCAACATGTTTTTTCACTTCCTATGGGTTCAAATATGTGTCTGGAATCACAGGGGACACTAAGGAAATATTAGGCAGGATTTCTGCCCTCAGAAAATGAAAGACCAGCTTGTACCTCAGAGCAGTTAGGAATAAGCAAGTCTTCATCTGTGTGGTTCAGCTGACATGTCGACAGCCTAATGTTCCTTTGGTCCGCTCTGTCTACTATCAGCATTGAGATTTTCATAACCTGGCTTCCCATCCCACTCCACCTACCCACATTTCTTACCACTTCTTTCTTTTTTTTTTTTTTTTTTTTTTTTTTTTTTGCTTTTTGGTATGTGGGTAGCTCCCTGACTGGGAATTGAACCCAGGATGCAGTGCTGACAGTGCCAACCCTGAAGCCTTAAGCCACTACACCATCAGGGAACTCCCTACCACTTCTTTCTTAAAGTCTATGTTTCACCCACTCTTGGAGCTGGGATAAGGGTGGGACCCATAGAAAGCTTATCTCTAAGGCTGTCTAACACATCACTAGAAATCTAGCAAGGCATGGAGAACAGAATAGTCACAATGCCTCAAAGAGATGGCATTGTGTGAGGTCCTGCGGTAAACTGCTAAGGGTGGGGAGTGATGTTCCCCAGGGCATGCTTAAGTAACAGTAGATTTCTAAATTGCTTTCTAAAGAGAGTATGTCTAAATACTTGCAGAACTGGGTTTAACTGAGTCAGGGCCAAGGAATTGACTTGGTTGGGACAGTTGAGAAGAACAGCTATGTGGTACCATCAGAGAACCACCTTAGTTTCTTCCAGAACAAAATTAAAGGAGACTAGTTGAAGGGGTGCTTAACTATGAGTGAGCTGAACGGAACCGGTTATTGGGCTACTGAACTCCCCGTAGCTATCTAATGCCTCTGTATTTCTGACATTTGCCTGGAGCCTCCCTGATGATCTTCTACTCATATGCCAAGTTCATCTCAAAACTCAACAAAAGCCATTGCCTCTTCCAGAGAAGCGTCCCTGGCTCCATGCTACACTCTGGTCTCACCTGGTCTGTATCAGAGCCCAACCTTCCTGCTCCCATAGCTCTCAACATGCATCTCTTATCACAGCACTGCATTACCATGAGCTATTAGTGCATTAGGCTGTTTGTTTGTTTGTTGTATGTTTGTTCCATTCTCTTTTCACCTCACTTTTTGCCCCTGTCTTTCATCTCTGCCTCCAGGTAAACTTGTAAGAGATTTGACTTCTCTTTGAAAACTTTAACCTAGATAATTTGTGCTATCTTATGGACAGAGAGCTAGAAACTCTTCTTCAGGGGCTAGTCAGTTATCTTAAAGTCAGGATCATAGCGTTCCCTCCCAGTTTTCTGCTGAAGCCCGACTGTGCTCACCTGGACTACTTACGGGTGAAGGGATTCCCATTCTCCTCACCCAGTAAGGACACACTGTCTTTGTCACTGTTAGTTCATCTAGTCTATGTCATACCAACTGTCAAGATTTGTAAGCATAACATGTCAGGGATATCTGTCCAGGGACAGTATGCAATCCAGGTTTTCACTATAAGGACCCTAAGTACCATGGTAGGAGGCAGTGGAGAGGGGTCCCTAGTCAGCTGTGGATTTCCATTTGAGAAAACTCTGAAAGGGTAATATAGCCACTTTGTACTTTGGGGAAAGAAGAAATATGAAACATTCTAGGAAGAAGAGAATCTGTTTGAACGTAAAAGACTCTCAGAAATAAATGTTCCATAATCAGCATATCTAACACTACCTAGCAATATAATAGAATTTCTTCTTCCTTAAGGAGAGTTAATATTGAGTACACATTAACACCTAGGAATAATATTAAGCCTTTTACATGCATTGTCTTAACTAATTCTCATAAAAGCCCTTTGAGTCAGGAACCAAGACCATTTTACAGGTGAGAAAACTGAAGTTCAGAGAAGTTACTCTTCTTGACCAAATAAGCAGCAGAGTCTAGATTCATTTCTGGAATGTCTATAGGGCTAAGGTTCAGGAGGTTGGCTGCCATGCTTTAGACTATATGCCCTCGCCGAGCATGGTGTACACACTGTAGTTTGTACCTGCTTCTTTGTATTTGTTTATGGCATATCCACTAGTCTTACTCAAAATGTTCTGTTCGACCACAGCCCCAGACTAACCAGACCAACCCTGTCCAATGGAAACATATTGTGAGCCACATTTGTCATTTTAATTTTCCTAGTAGCCACATTTTAAAAAGTAAAAATAAATTGATGACATTAATGCTAATAATATATTTTATTTAACCCAATATTTATCCAAAGTATTAGGATTTCAACATAAAATCAATATAAAAAATATTAATGAAATAATTTATACCTGTTTTGGACTAAGCCTTTGCAATACAGTGTATATTTACACTTTCAGCACATCTTGGTTTAGACTGCTCACATTTCAGTTGCTCAATAGCTACATGTGGCTAGGAGCTACCGAATTGGACTTCACCAGTCTAAGACTCATGGATCTCAACTCTCTTAATAATTTTAGGAACTCTTCAGGAGAGAGAAGGAAAGAATTGGCAAGATGAAGAGTATGTTTCTAGCTATTTGCTTGATTTAGTCCAAGAAAAAAATAAAAAGAACAAACTCCACCATTCCCATCTACAATTAATTAGTGGTGGGCTTAGTTGCCTAAGAGCCAATGAGATGCTGAGTGGTGAAATCTACACTGTTGCATAACTTGTATCAGGTGTCTGTGTGCTCATAGAAGGGGCCAGATGCAAGAAGATCAGGACGCTCCTGATTCCTGAGCAAAAGGTGGCCCAGGAAGCCAGTTCACTGAGTGCATCAGTAGGGTTACCGTCACCGCCTGGTCCTTCTTCTCCTCACATCCACTCTCACACCCACCCCAGCATGAAGGGCAAGGTGCATGAGCGAGCCCTAAGGAGCACGGCATGGGCTCTGCTTCTGCACACTGACTTGGACACCTGGAGAGCAGGACGGAACCTCAAACCTCCCCTTCCCCAGCCCCACAGAGAATCCTCTCCTGAGGGGTTTGCAAACTTGCATGCATCAGAATCCTCTGGAGAGCTTGTTAAAACTTACATTGCTGTGCCTCACCCCAAGAGTTTCAGCAGGTCTGGGCAAGGGCAAGAGAATGTGCATTTCCAGCAAGTCCCCAGGTGATGCTGAGGCTGCAGGTCAGGAAATTACGCTGTGAGAAGCAGGGGTGAACCCTGAACAATCATATGTAACTTAACACAAGAAGAAGTCTAAGAAGAGGCAAGGCACCTTTTTCACTCTTACTGAGACAAATACGATTTTTACATAACTGATGTGTTTAGTTATTTCTCCTCTGTCTTCCATGGAGTGATCATGATGAGAAGAGAAAATACTGAAAGGAAGAAATTAAGGGCGCAGGAAGGCTGGAGGGAAACAGACAGTAGGACTGTGATAGGTCAGGATGGTGGAGAATCATGTGAAATATGTACTCCGGAAGGAAAAGGGCAGCAAAGTCCCCCCTTTACTGGGACCACCCAGTCCCCTCGGCTGAGACAAATGCACAGACTAAAGGCAAGTTTGCTTGTCATTCTTTTCAACCCAAAGGCATCTCACGCAGAAATTATTTTCCTCTGTGCTTTTTCAGAGGGGAAACCAGCTGAACTATATGAGTGACAGCGGGCAACAGAGAACACATCAAGCATCTCGGATATCCCTCTGTCCGGGCTTACTCACCTCTAACCTTTCAGGGCAACTAGATTTAAAAGGAGAGGCAGTGAGACTCGCTGAGTAGCAAGCAGCTGGGAATTTAGGGTGCATCTCTGGAGATCCACACTGAGTCTGGCTCAGAATTTCCAAGAAAACTCAGCAGGAGGGGAGGAAAAACAGTGCAAGGACATGATGCCTTGCAGGGCCCGCCTCGGCCTTGCTGAGTCGCCCAGAGATTGCATTCCAGCTGCACTGCAATGACCCAATGTTCCAGTAAACAAGGAGGAGATGGGGTGGACAAACCTCGGATCAGGCTACCCTGGAGCTTTTCAAATAGAACGCAGAGGGCCAACTGGGTGGGGCTGGAGCTGGGGGAGTTGCCTTTTTATATTTCCTGGATCAGGGAGGCACACCCACACCTCCCACCAGACACACACATACACATCCTCACTTCCAGTGGGGCTTGCACAAGTTACCAAAACTCAGAGGGCCTATTTTACAATGGTTAGGACATTTCCCACGAATGGCCTGACTAATGGGGTCCATGTTTTCTTCCAAAAAGATAAACAGAGCCTCAGCAGACAAGTACAGTCATTCAGTCCATTTCTCCATTTGATTCCATGGCAGAAAACAACTGACTGATGGTCCTGTGACTCCTTGGGCTCATCTTCCCCTCCCTGCCTCACCCCACACCCCTCGATTTCCTCCTGTCCCCATTTCCACTTCACCAGCCAGCAGATGGGCTCAGCAAAAACCTGAGCAAGAGTGCTCCTGCTCAGAAAGCAAAATTCTGGAAGTTCCTTCTCTGAGTGTCCACCTGCCTGAGGTAATTTGGGGCTTTGTAGACCAAGTAGTTTATATAGTTTCCCCTTCCTGCCACATAAATGGTGAGTGATAGCCTATATTCCACCTGACTAGGTGAGCAAAGAATTTATCATCCACACCGGAACACCTTGGAGAACAAAAGGGGGTGCTACTAGCATTTACCAGGGCATATGGTCACCTGCATGACTAACAGGGTCCATTTCCCACCTTATATGTCCCTCCCACTTTTTACAGTCCTGCCCTGCTTGACATTTTTTGCTGTGATTGATTTGTCCTCTGTCTTTATTGGTTGTGGCCTTCTTTCATTTTCTTATAGAACACTGATTCTCAGGCAATAATTACATCTCTATTTTGAAGTGGGTAAAAGGCAGATTTTAAAAAGTGCCCCCAGTCCATGTAAAAAGCTATATGACTCCATTTAAGCTCTGGATGGTCCCACCAGTCCCCAGGAGCTGGCTTCCAATTCCAGACACTTACTTGCTCCATTCTGAATTTCAGTGCCCAGTGAGTATGGTCAGCGACAGACATATAAGCATGGGCTTGGAAGTCAGATGCCCCTGGGTTTGGTTCTAACTGGTTATGTGTCTTTGGGACATTCCTGAACTTCTCTGATTCTTAGTCTCTTCACCTACAAAATAGGGATAAGAAGAAGGACCTCACAGACTTGATAGAAGGATTAAAGTAAGTAAAGTTTCAATTTACCTCAATAGGGTAGGCACTCGGTACGTGGTTATTGTTGCTGTAACTTTCCTGGCTTCAGGTGAGTGTCCTCCAGAATCAACAATAGAAACACAGAGAATATGGGCGATAGAGGGACCTTAATGGTCATCTACTCCACCATCTTCATTTGGGAAAGAACCTGAAGTTCAAGGGAAGTAATTCACTTGTCCAAGGTTAGAGGCCTGAATAGCTTCAACCTTCAAGAAGGAAGTTAATTAAGTGGAGCAGTAGAACGAACTTTGGAGTCAGACAAAAGCAAATTTGAATTCCACTTGCCAGCTCGGAGGACTTAGACAAGTTATTCGGCCTGATCCTGCCTCATTTCCTCATCTCTGGCATTGGGATAATTCAGCCAGTCTCCTAGGGTAGTAGGGAGGACTGAGTAGGATAATGTACTCCAGGTACTCAGTGGGTACCAGCTGATTGGTTTCCCCTCACATCGTTAGAACATTCTAGGGCCTGTTAAGAGGTCTGATAATTAAGTTCACGAACTTGCCACCATGCACTTACATTGGCAGCACTGTACAAACAACTCAGTAAGGTGTCATAACCCTGGTATATCTGTGTCTCATAGCTGTGTTCATGTCGACGTGTGGCAGTGTCTTGCTGAGTGGTGTTTACTATTGGTGTTGTGTGTTTTTGTGTGTTATCACAAGAATGTCAGAGCTTGAATTAGAGCAACGAACAAACACATTTCTTGTTAAACTTGGCAAGAGTGGAAGTGAAATCAGGGACATGTTACTCCAAGTTTATGGGGATAATGCCATGAAGAAAACGGCAGTGTACAAATGGATTAAACAGTTTTCTGAGGAGAGAGAAAGTGTCACTGATGAAGAGAAATCAGGGCGGCCGGTAACAAGAAGAACTGATGAAAACACTGCAAAAATTTGTTGAATTGTATGTCAAAATCATCGGTGACTGTGAGGAGCATAACAGACCAAGTAAATATCAATAGAGAAGCAGTTAGGAAAATCTTAACTGAAAACCTTGGCATGAGAAAGGTGTGTGCAAAAACAGTCTTAAAGGAGCTCACTGATGAACAAAAGCAAAGGAGAGTCAAAGTTTGCCAAGACCTTTTGGAGAGGCAAGAAGATGTGTTTGGGGTCGTGTTATCACTGGTGATGAAATATGGGTGTACCAACATGATCCTGAAACAAAGTGTCAAAGTACACAATGAAAGTTAGACAATTCACCATGACCAAAAAAGTTCCGGGGTTCCCTGGTGGTGTAGTGGCTAGGTTTCGGCACTCTCAATGCCGCAGTCTGGGTTGGTTTCCCAGCCAGGGAGTTACCCCCCTATCAAAAAAAATTTCAAAAAAGTCTTCAGTCCAAATCAAGAGTCAAAACAATATTGCTAAACTTTTTTGATATTGGAGAGATTGCTTATTATGAATGGTATCAAATGGACAAACAGTCAACCAAGTTTACTATTTGGAAGTGATAAAAAGGCTTCATGAGAACGTTAGACAAAAATGACCTGAACTTTTTGCCAACTTGAGGTTCTTGCATCACAACAATGCACCAGTTCACATGGCACTGTCTGTGAGGAAATTTTTAGCCAGTACACAAATAACTGTATTGGAACACCCTCCCTACTCACCTGATCTGTCCCCCAGTGACTTTTTTCTTTATGCAAACATAAAGAAAATATTGAAAGGAAGACATTTTGATGATATTCAGGACATCAAGGGTCATACGATGGCAGTTCTTATGTCCATTCCAGAAAAAAGTTCCAAAACTGCTTTGAAGGGTGGACTAGGCGCTGGTATCAGTGCTGGTATTGGTGTATAGTTTCCCAAGGGGATGGTGACCATAGTGATATTCAGCAATGAGTAGCACTTTTTCTAGGATGAGTTCACGCACTTATTTGTCAGATCTCGTAGATCAGGGGCAGCCTAGTAGAAGAACCTAAGTGCTAAGTGGAGCTTAAAGATACAGTGAGTTTTGCCTATAAATGAAATAGGGACATTTAGAAATAACTTTTGCTTATTGATCCCCAAATGCCCACTTTCCAGCAGTCTGACAGTCAGGCAAGTTCTTTCTGGTGAGGTTGAAAGCTTGGGAAGCTCACCTGCGGGCAGACCTGGACCCCTAAAGTAAGGGACCTTGAGGAGAGCCAGAGGGTGGGGTGAAAGGAGTCCTCAGGGCAGATGATCCTGATGGGTTTGAACTGACCTTGTATAGTATCTTCCAAAACAACTTGGAAAGTGCCCCATTTTCTAGATGCAAGTTATATTTTGCATTGGCAACACAAAGCAGGAGGTGGCTTTGAGATGAGTAGCCATTTTTCAGATGCAGTGGTTTTGAAATAAGGAGCATGGGCAAGTTTTGCAATGAAAAGTGAGGTCTGGTGTGGGTTTGTTCCAAGATGAATGTGGAGAAGAACACTGAGACACTCAACAGACAGCAGGCTCAGCCCCTGAATGATCCAATTACCGGTTTTGAAATGGACCCAGAGGCAGAATTTAGAAACCTAAAATGGAGAGGCCAAGGAGAAGCAATTTTGTAACGAGATAAACAACTGACTCCAAAAAGTCCTCTGGGGAGAAGAGGGTTTGGAAAATGCTGTGTAGGAAGATTCTAAATGCCCCATGGGAGTTAGAACGGACTTTTCTAGGAATAATTAGGGTGAGGTTCATTGGGGTCTGAGAGAAGACTATGGTATTGTGCTTGCAATTCACCCAGATGACTGAGTGACCTGTGGAATGAAGAGCCCTAGCCAGTACCATCGGCGGAAGCAAAATATGTGGCCCCATTTAACAAACAAAAAAAAACAGCAGAAAAATGTGTTCTGAACTATGAAATTCTTAAATCCTAGGCCTAAGTTGTTGTCACATTGTATTCTTATATTCAATATTAGTTTATATTAATTTTTTTTTTTTGCTTTTTGGTATGTGGGTAGCTCCCTGACTGGGAATCGAACCCAGGCCGCAGCGCCGACAGCGCCAACACCGAAGCCTTAAGCCACTACACCATCAGGGAACTCCCTAGTTTATATTAATTTTAAGTATACAGCATAGTGGTTAAACATTTATGTAATTTAAGAAGTGATTCCCCCTCACTCGTCTACTATGCACTTGGCACTATACATGTAATTGAAAAAAAAATTGCAATGAATAAATAAATAATAAAAAACAGTATGTGTATGCATGCTAACTCCTTTATATACACACACCTATAAATAATTCTATGTGTAATCATCTGTATCTTTCTTAAATTAAACAGGAGTTCTTATGGATGCCTCCATCTCTAATCCATCACCACATGGGTCATTTCAGGCTCCTCCCTTTGCTTACTTGTTCATTTCCATTCCAACAGTGCGAAACCTGGTTCCTACTGTCTTGCATCCACTTAGTTGATTGTTCAATTCCAGCATATATGCATAGCAGCATCAAAATTGTTAACAAGTAGCCCCATGGGAAATAACTTTATAGACTGCCATCCAACACTTACCTGCAGTCCCTTTTGCCTTTAGTCTTATAGACTGCATTTATTTATAAAGTTATGTAGGTCAACACCTTTCCCCCCGCAAAGAATTTTTTTAATAATTAATTAATCAATTAATACCTTGGGTTGCCTTATAAGGTAGGGAGATCCAGAGCATAGAAAGTATTCAAGCAGTAGTCCCTGAATGGTAACTTGCCACCCATTCATCCTGTTTCTGAAACATAGGCATTCTGTTAATTAGTAGGATAGAATACCTTACTGAAAGTCTAACCTCAAACATCAGCTGCTATCCAAAACCGAGCTGAAAGTTACCACATTTATTAGACATTTGGTTACAAGTCTGAGAGGCATGGTATCTCTCCACACCTCTAAATATTTTTAACATCCCATAGAATTGCTTCTACTATATTTATGCTTATAATTTGGTTTTCTTTTTATCAAAAATTGTTATGAGAACTATAAATTTCATCTCTTGACAATGAGAACTTTGAGTTATTTAATACTTCCTATTAGACAAAAAAGAAGGACCCCATTTTATTCCTCCTCTCTCTTTTCCTTTTTTCCTTTTTGTTTCTTTTTCTTCTTTTCTTTGCCCTTCACTGTGGACTCCAGAAAGTCTTGGTCAAGTTTTATATCAGCCACTGCCTTACCTCTTAGGGTAGTTGGAAATTGGCTTTCTGTTTCTTAATTCTACATCCCCATTTAAATCTCCTTATTTTGGTAATCTGAATGACTCAGTTTCATGAAAAATAAATGTCATTTTTTTTAAAGGAAGGTATATATAAATTCAATTAAATATGTTTTTCTTATGTCCACAAGTGCCTATCTGCTTTGGATGGTGAGCTGTAAGGACAGACCAGCCAATAGAAAGTTAGGACAAAAGGTTTGGTTATAACTGGTTTATGTAATGAGCCACTTATGAACCTACCCTGAATAAGGCAGGCAATATGGGCAGGTAATGCTGAGAACATCAAAGAAAGAGTCAGGTTCCAGGAATTCTAGTGCCTAGAGGCCTCTAACTACCTTTTAACCTTGGGTAGTAGGTTCCTACCTTTCTGGAACTCAGTTTGTCATCTGTAGAAAAAAAAAAAGCTGGACTAAAGAAACACTGAGTCTACTTTCAGCTCTAACACCCTATAGCTCTTTAGCTTCTTCTATTAAAGGTATAGAAGAGTGTTTCCTGTCCTCCAGAAGTTCAGATGCTTTAAAGGAGATAAACCACATCCCAGCTGTGAAGAATTACACACGTACAAGTAGACATGTACATTGCAAGTCTAAGTTTTCCAATACGACACTTGGTTGAGAGAAAAATATTTCGTCTTTTGTTTTCTTTCTTTAGGATGATAATCTAATTTGAATAAAACTACAATTTCATCATGAATCACATTCAGCATTTTTATTTTCAAGTTAAAACAAACAAAAGAACCTCTATTATTTCTACTGTTGTGTGTGAACTTTCTGGCTAGGAAAAGTGTGCCCTGTATACATAAGATGAGAAAGGCCAGGACTTGAACAAATATTAACCTGAGTTTTAGTTGAGGTAGAAAGAATGTATTAAAGGCATGTACAAAGGATGACTTACAACGGCAATCCACAGCTTGAAAAGTGTGTGGAGAAACATATTCTCCGACACTGATTATAGAAGCATAAATCTATATAAACTTTTGAAAGAAAAGGCAGCAGTAAACAGCAAAAGCCTTAAAAATATACATCACTTATGCCTCAGCAATTTCACTACTGGGAATTTGTCCTATGGATCACCATAACTATTGACAAATACGTACCAGAAGGTCAATTCCCACAACTTTATAGAAATAAAAACAGTTTAACCCCAGAAGTTCTAGAATAGGGAGATGATTTCAGGTGGCACAGGGGATAACTTTTTAATATTAGTTAAGTATCAATTTTAAGTATTAATTAATACCCATTAATTTTAATTATTTATTTTAACATGAATTTAAAAGATACCAGTTTCCCATTTATGATATTAACATTAAGATTCATTTTAATATATATTTAAGGAAAGTCATGTAGGTGGAACTTGAATGAATAAATTTTGGGAAAATTGGTGATGACAGAAATTTCTGTAGTCGGTACACCTTCTCTGTAAGATCTCTAAAGTTCTTTCAACTCTAAGATGCTCTGATTCCATGACAATGGTTCTGTATCAATAGTATTGGCTCTCTGCCTTTTAGAAATCAACCATGTACTTGGGGAGACAGGAAATGCATCTGCAAAGATATCCAGAGATGTATGGCTATGTGTCTTAATAGCTCCCACTTTCTCATTCCACAACAGTCATACCAGCTCCCTTGCTGGTGTCAAAGATGATTCCCGCCTCAAAGACTTACAGGGTTGCTCCTTTGGTGTGCAGACACTTGCATGGTATCTCCTCAGAGAGGTTTTCCCTGGCCCTTTGGCACACACACACAATGATCCCTTTGCCACTCCTCACTCTTACCTCACTTTATTGTTTATTTCTCATTTCTCTCCTCATAGAACATAAGCTCCATTGAACACAAAATTCTGTCTTATTTATTACTGGACTCCTTGGGGATCTCTGGTACAGAGACCCAAAGCAAACCATGCCCAGTGTATGTAAGGAAAAGCAAGAAGGCCCATTTTAGAATAGAGTTGAGCAAGGAGAACCTAGCAGGAAACCTAGGGGTTTGCTGTTTTGACAAAGGTGACTGAAACATAAGGGTACCTGCCAAGGGTTGTCAACCCTGCTGACCACTCCCAGCTTCCACCAATCTTCTTGGAAAGGGACAATACAGCACAAATAAATTGGAGATTGCACCTTAGACGGCTGCGAAATTATGAACAGAAAATGGGCATGTGGAGGGCACTGAGGATCATTTAGTCTCACATTCCAGTTGAAAGTAATGACCTTGGAAGAGAAAAGAAGATACTGTAAGAAAATTGCTAGTTTCATAAACAAGTTGAAAAACAGGTTTTATTTTCCTGGACCAAGGCTTATAATAATAGAGCAATGGATCTTGGCAAGAAACAGAACAGGAAGAGAGAGTTTGGCAGGAAGTTCATTAAAGGATGAAGAGCGCTCTACCTTATCATCTAATGAGGACAGAGGAAAAGATTCAGAGCAGACTGACAATCAGATATGAAGGGAAGTTCAGGTGTTACACAGAAAGAGAAACCCAGACGATGTCACGAGAAAGTAAGAGGAACAAGGTTTGGTAGCAAAACATGGTCTCAGATATGGGCTAAGCTTAGATAATAAAAGTGAATGTGATCATTCATATAAAAAGGAAGCCACGCTTTTACAAGAAAGAATTAGGCTTTTTTAGAAAAGTGACTCAAGGCTAGAATATTTTCTGTGCCAGTGTCAGGGCATGTATCTCCTGATAGAGCATCCGCTGCCCAAAAGGTGCACAACTAATTGAAGGGTGGAGAAATTGTAACATGTAATAGAATTGTCTACACCTTCTGAAATGTCTGTAAAGTAGAGAATAGATACTTTGGGGTGAGGATTAAGGAATAGAGAATTGGAATAGTAAGACCATGGAAGCATTTAAAGATTTGGAAGATAGTTTGCAAATATAAATTAGAAAACTAATATAATAAAATACTTAACAGCAATGGAGAAGGGAAACTGTCTGAACACAAGGAAGATGAATACTCCAAAAGCAAAGAATCTAGAAAATTCTTTCTTTCCTGAATAAAGCAAAAGAAGTAACTTGAGGAAATGATGCTCTGGATTCAATCCCAATGTACAAGATTAATAAAAATCACAATAGTTTGCATTTATTGAGGCCTTGACATGTTTGGTCAAAGTAATAAAAGCTTTAAATAATAATTATAAAAGTTAACATTCATTGAGAGCTCACTATGTGTCAAGTATTACTTCCTTTAATCCTCCCACCATCCTATGGAACGATCCTCATTTTGCAGATGAGGAAACAGGGTTAAAGAGGTTAACTAGCGCAAGGCTACTTAGCTAGCAATAAAGGACCTGCACATCCAATCCAGAACTACCTGACTCCAAAGCCCATATTGTTGATCAGCCCTCTTAAGATTGGTTAAAGGTAGCCATGCTACTCTAAAGACCATATAGTTAGGACAGAGAATTCTAGGAGAAACCAGCCGCACACATTAAACTAGGAAAATAGGTATCATAAAATAAATAGAGCAGAGAAAACGATCCTCTGGCCAAGGACTCTAAAAGGCAGGACATCTCAAGGGACTTGGAAGATTATTTTTAAAATCACATTTGTATTAATATAGTCCTAAGTCATCCAACCTGTTGTGCATGTGTGCATAACCCTGCCAAAAATAATATGTGGAAATTAACAATTTGGCTGTTCAGGGCACTCAGCACAAAAGACGGAACAAAACGCCCCCAAAAAACCAATGTCAGAACGAGCTGAAACTTGCAAAAAGTCTAAGGACAACAAAGGTTGTGTTTTAGTTGTGTTCAGGGCAGGAAGAGCAAGAAAAATGCTCATCTAACTGCTCAGGGCGGATGGTGTAAGGTAGCAAAACAGGACTCAAGAGCTGGAAGCCAACATGGGATCATTTGGAACAAGTCTCATCTAACTCTCATTTGCTTTCTTTGATGGGATTACCAAACAGGGCCTGTATCGTAGTTTGAGCTGAGCAAAACATTTTACCAAAACCCTCACAATACTCTCGTGGGCAAGACGGGGAAGCCAAGGTGGCTCCCTAACTCACTGGGCAGCTAAGCCCGCAGGGGCTTCAGTGGATGTATTAGTCTGATGCATTCTGGCCTCTGCAATACCTGAGTATGAAACGTGGCCTGAGAATGCATATTATGTCATACCCACAGATGACCTGAAGCTGGGCGGGATGCATGATATGCTGTGTTAAATGGCAGGCTCTAGTGGCAGAAATATCTGGCAGGCCAAGGTTAGCAAGACAGAGTTTGATGTATATCTATGTAAATACCTTGCTTTCAAAAATCACTGGAACTAGTGCAGGAGGTGGGGCACTTCCCTTTATAGTATTTATTTGAAAAGGGCTTGAGAATATTAACTCATAGAACACAAGGAATGGACAGGGACAGGGCATGCCAAAGGCTGCAGTCTCTGGCTGTAGTCATGGAAATACAGTGTCCAAATTAAGGAAGAGACTATTTTACTGGATCTGTAGTGTACATTCCACATTTGGAGTAATGTTTGTTTTTTTTTTTTTTAATCCAAAGAACAAATTATAAAAGGATCTTCAACAAAAAGAAAGGAATTGTTGATAGCGAAGGTCAACTATGGTATCTTGGGATCAGAAAACATCAGTGGAAGAAAGGGACATAATCAGCTTTGGTGGTGGTGGGGTGGGGGGTGGGGGTGGGGGATAAAAAGAAGCCTGTAGGAATTCTGATACAGAAAAGACTCTGCTCCTTGGAAGTTCCATCCTCCCACCTGCTATCATGTTGCCCTGTGTGTTGGCTTCATAGGGTTCACTGCCATCTGAAATCCCCTTGCTTCTTTACTGTAAACTTCTCCTTCACAGAATATAAGATTCACAAGAGAAGGACCCTATTTTATCTACAGCACCTAGAACAGTGCCTGACACATAGTACAGCCCAAGAGAAAGGATCAGGCCTCCCTCATGTCAGATGGGTGGATCCAAACTGGTCTCTGGGGCCGACTTTTCCCTATGGGATATGGGGAAGGGCAATTCTTTAGAAGGGGCTATGAGAATACACCCCCAAACATCTCCCTATTTGCAGAGGGACTTGCAGCTTGAGCCTAAGGTTTCTGCTGACTACTGCTGAGGCTTTAGGCATGTCTGGATATGTCCAAAGAAATGGCAGAACAGGCTAAGGACATCTGCACAGAGACTAACGAGCCAGCTGGGGATAAAAACAACCTCAAGCTGTGGCCCCTGGTGGACTTCCGAGCCATCTGGGCACTTCCGGGGATTTGTTGGAGTGGTCAGTCAAAAATTTACTTGTTGAGGAGAAACTGGATCACTGCTACATGCTGGTGGCAATGAATAATGATCTAGCCACTCTAGAAAATAATTTGGCAATTTCTTACCAAACCAAATGTTGTGACTATCATACAACCTAGGGATTACACATCTGGGCATTTGTCCTAGAGACACAAAAATGTATATTTACACAAAAACCTGTAAAATAGCAGTTTTATTCATAATAGTGAAAAACTGGAACCAGCCCAGAAGTCCTTCAACAAGTGAATGATTAAACAGTGGCACACCCATACCATGAAATACCACTCAGCAAGAAAAAGCAATAGACAATAGACAAAAAAAACTTCCATGAATCTCCAGATAATTAAGGAACTGTGCCAGTGGAAAAAAAAAATAAAAGGCCAGTTCAAAAAAGCCACATATGTATGATTCCATTTATGTAATATTCTTGAAACGACAAAATTATAGAACTAGAGAACAGATTACTGGTTCTGCATCTTGACTGTGTTAATGTTCATCTCCTGGCTGTGATGTTGTACTATATAGCTCTGCGAGACAGAGGAAACGGGGTTGGGGTACACAGGCTCTCTCTATGTTATTTATTATAAATACACATGAATCTGCAATCATCTTAAAATAAAAATTTAATTTAAAAAATTACATGCAAGTTGGGAGGGTGGGATGGAGGATGAGAGGAGGGGAATGAACAAATTCAGATGAGCCTTACAGGAAAGAATTCATCCTGGATAAAGAAGGAACCTGGCACTATGACCTTGACCTTCTAGACTGCAAGATCCAAGAGAGCAGAAGTGTGTCCACCTTGCAGTCCATGCAAGGCCAAGTGCGTGAGTGAACCATGGCAGCCAGAAACAGGGGCAAAAGAGCTGAAAGTAGGATGCAAAGGATGCAGCTCTCCAAGCAGCCTAACTCAGATGCAGGCTGGAGCTGCTTCATTCATTCATTCATTCATTCAGCACCTGTTATGTGCTAGATGCCAGGGGTACAGACATAAATAAGGCAAGGTCTCTGACCTTGAAGCACTCTCAGCAAGCAGGTGTTGCTGCAGAGAAGTATTGCGAGAAACAGGGAGAGTGCTGAGTTGAAGGGGAATGCACACACCTGCCCCAGGCTGGCTGAACCCTTGGCTCCCCAGCCACCAGGTGAACGAGTCCCACAAAGGAATCTGAATATCCCAGGACCTGTCATGACCCACCTGGACACAAGGACAAACAGTTGCCTTTGCAGCTATGCAGATTTGGAGTTACTAAATCATGATTACTTGAGAAACAGGCCACTGAATCTGTGAGAAAGGGCCCCCTAACATATGAAGGAATCTAGAGGTCCTGACCCCTGGATGAGGTGGAAAGTAGATGCCACCTTGGACTTCCACACCCTAGGCATGATTAGACAGTTTTCCTTCTGGGTTCTCACAAGCCTGGGCCCATGGCTCTTTCCAGCATTTCTCAGACTGCATGGCAACCATCCTCACTGTGCTGTGAGCTGCTCCAGAGAGGAGCAGCAGGGTGTTGTGGGTAGCCACCTGGCCTTTGGGCAGGAAGACCTAGGTTCATACCCTGATTAGGTCCCATAGTGACCGTGTGATTTTACTGGATGGATGGAGTTCAGTAACAGCTATAAAAAATCCTGGAGATCATCATGCTAAGTGAAATAAGCCAGACAGAAAAAACAAAGAACTGCGTGATTTCACTCATATGCGGAATATAAAACTGAAAGCAAAGAAAAAAAGAAATGAACAAACAAATGACCCATGGACACAATCAATAGTTTAATGTTTATTTGGGGACGGGTAGGATGGGGAGGGAAGAAAGGGGAGGGGGTGGGAGAGGAGAGGGGAGGCTAAATATAAGGTGATGGAAAGAGAAGTCACATTAGGTGGTGAACTTATTATACAACAAGTTGACAATGCACTGTAGAATTGTATGCCTGAAACCTATGTAATCCTTGCTAACAGATGTCACCCCAATAAGTCTAACAATAAAAATGAATTTAAAAAAAATCAAGACTTACAGTGTAAGCAATATGAGGTAGCTGCTGTTATTTTCTCTCTTTTTTCATTTATATGCAAACAATAATAGTTGTATCCATCAGGTTTTGGTATGGGAAACAGAATTGCTTTACTTAAGAAGGAAGGAATTTAATCAAGGAATTAGGTGCTTGCAAAGTTAGAAGGGGTAAAGGAGCAAGTTCTAGGCTGGGGCTTCAGAAACAGCTCCCAAAACAACTCAGAAATGACCTGCTAGAGATTCTCACCTCTTGGACATGTCGGGTACTGTGCTGGGTTCAAGAAGCAGAGGTTCCCTCTGCTACGACCCCTGCCTCTCAATACCCAAGAAACTGGAGAAAGGATTCTAGAACATCATGGCAGAAACACCTCACATTTCCACAACTCTGCTCGTGAGCAGAAGACGGTGTGACAAAGGGAGCAGATTCTGCCTTCCACTCCTCATGCTGAGCTCAACTGCTTGGTGGAAGACACTTTGCATCTAGAACCCTGACTGCAAAGATGCATGGAAAACGTGGTGCTCTGCTTTCCAGCCCCCCAACCTGGAAGCGGGCTGGAGTGAAGGTGGGAGGAGCCGGTTCACACCGCAGCTCACATGCACTGACTAGCACATTCCAGGCACCATGCTATGGACATCGCGCCCATTGAATCTCACAGCCATCCAGGGAGGTGAGTGCTGATTTCACAGATGCAGCAGCAGAGCCTTAAAGAATGTGCCTTGTCCTGGGTCACAGAGCAGGAATGAAGACAGGAGGGGAACGGGTTCTGTCGGATCCTAGAGCTCATCCTCTTAACCACTCTATTACACTGCTCATCTCTGCATCTTGTCTGCCTCACCCAGCAGGTGGCCATACCTATTCAGTGAATGTTAGAGGAGTTATTATAACTCATTGTGGATTAAACCAAAACTTAAACCTAGAATCCTGTGGCCTGAAGGGTCTTCACTTTTGGGGTCTGACCCAGGTCAGGAAGGCAGCAGGCCGAGGAACGTGGAGGCGGTATGCCCACTTGTGTCGGGTGAGGCCGAGCAGTGTGTGCAAGTTCAGCAGGGAGCTAGGCCCTCCTTCCTTTTTCTGTTGTTTTGTTTTGTTTAATAGAGGATGAAATATGATCTCAGAAAAAACACACTCCTGTGAAGTCCAGCACTCTGGTGCCTGTGATAATGGCTTCCCGAGTGTCCTATCTCTGCTGATAACCACAGACACTTGTCCTCTGCAGGAGCAGTTGGTGTGCCACATACCCAGGCGCACAGTGACTGTGCAGGCCTTTAAACACCTGCCACAGGAAGCACTTTGCTCCCTCTCTCTAGACACTGAGTGCAGGCTTCCTGTGGGCCTGGGAAGTCTCTGTTTTCTGGTCCAGATGCCAAGGCTCAAGGGAGGAGCCCAGGAGGGAGAACTGTGGGGCCACAGTCATCACACAGCAGTGGGCATGTGCACACAAACGTGCACACCACAAGCATGCACAGACACTACTTCTCAAAAGGTGCTTCATGGGGTATAACCATGTCATAAAGGTTTAAAATAATGTTTCCATGGATGACAAATATAGGAAGTATATATGCAAAACAGCAAAAGAAGTCAAAAAGAGCAGCCAAATGGTATATACACAAGGTAAAATCTCTGTTGCGATGCATGCATGCTACTGACAGGGACAGGAAGACAATGTAAGCAACACAAATAATCGATGCCTAATAATCTCCTGCCTGCCCTCTGTGAATATGTTTAGTTGAACAGTAAATGCCTTCCAGTGACTACTCTTTAGCCCCACACACTCCACTAACTGACCTCCACAGGCAGCACCTGCTTGGCCTCCAGCTCGCCCCCTTTCGTTCGGAAGGTACCTGTTGTTAGCGACCTGCCTCACAAAGTCCTCGTGGTGACAGAGCTTGCCACCCACTCCCTCTTGTTCTTCCAAGTTCCCTCCATGTCCAAGTCAGGAAAGCCCCACGTCTTGCCACACAGGGAAGTTGATGGGTGTAGTGCTGACCTTAGAGAGAGACCAACGTCCCAGAAGCCTGATTCCCAGAGCTACACGTTTGCTTCTGTGAGCCTAGGGGGCGCTAGGGCCTAGGAATTGGAAATGTCAGCATTTCTCCTCAGTCTCTGACACTCAGCAGGGAAAAGTCAGAAACTGAAGTTAAGGGACCCACAGGTAAGAATGATGACTGGGGACATCTGAAGAGAAGGAGAGGGAGAGCGTTGTGAATACACCTCCAAGACTCACTGACTCATTGAAGTTCAAAGCTAAAAGAGATATGCAAAAAAATAAAATAAAAAAAAATAAATAAAAGAGATATGCAGACCATCGGGTATAATCCCCTTTTTTCCCAGCTGCAGAATCCAAGACCAAGAAAGTGGAGTGATATGTTTAAAAATAAAACTAATGAGAAGCAATCATGCAATAACAAACATGGAATTCATCTCTGACAGAGCAATTTACCATTTTCTATCTTCTTGCTCCACAGTATAGTTTCACTGATTCAATCAATGTCTTTGAGAAATTATTCTGGGAATGAAATTTGATCAGAGAAACTAATTAAGTATATTTTATTTAAAAATTTCCCCTTTATCAGATAAATGTAAAAGAATATTATACAAGAGGCATAAATCAGTTGTTTAATATAAGCATGTCCTGCTTCAATAGAGTTCAAAATACAAAAACCCAAATTCAAAAATAAACTAACATGTGATTGCTTCATTACAAACTGTATCATTCAGTAGTTTTTGTGGTTTTTTTTTTAATATGATATTTCCACCACATTTTTCAACACTGAAGTTCTCAGGGGGAAAGAAAGGGTGGAACCCAAGAAAAATGATGATGAACTTATGTCTAGTTTTGGTATCCTGATCATTCATTAATGTGTGTTTTTACTGCGTTTACAAAACAACGAGAAACAGGAAAGATGTATGAATTAGCCATAAGGAACCAGAGGTCTAGTCCTACCTTTGCCACTAATCTCCAGGCCTTCCATGAGCCTCTTAACCTGTGTTAGCTCCCTATCCCCTCTACAGAAGAACAGAGTGGAACCAGATGACTCTATGAGTTCTTCTAAGGTTGCAAAGCATTGTGGGAGCATGGTCAGACATAAGAGTGACACCAACTTGAGCTGGTTCACCTCCACCTTTAACTCTATAAGCAAGTCACTTACACTCTCTGGGCTGCAGTTCCTCCTTAGAGGATAAAATGTGTACTATCCACCATGCAGGGCTATTTGAATGTTAAATTAGATAATGCACCCTAAGTACCTAAACGTTACCTGCCACATGCGAGATGCTCAAGAATTTTAGCTTGATCTCCATCTCTAACTTTACTATTCTATCGTTTGGTCCCATCATTTGTCATTCTTTATAATTTTATAAAGAATGCATGGCATCCATCCAGCTTAGGTACCATCTTGGGGATGTCATAGTGATGGACTTGACGTTGTGCTTCCACAAAATGTCTTGTGCTATCAATGTGGGAGGGACAGAAGCCAGGCTGGATGGAGGGGGCACTGCCCTTGACATTGCTGGCAGCTTTTTGAAGCAGATTTTGGCTCTACTGTGGTTTTTGTTTATTTTGTTCTGCCTTCTCTTCAGTGAGTTTTGTCCATTTGTCCCTTATGAGTGGCTTCATCTTTTTGAGATTCCCTTTTTCACTTGCCTCTCCATTCACTCATGCTATTATTTCCTGCTTAGATCATTTCCCCCAACTCCCCTCCCCTTCCTCTGGCTAATCCTTCAGGGCTCAACTTTCCTCATGGAAATTTCTCTGACCCATCACCACCCTTGCTATTTGATTTCATAGCACCCCGTGCTTCTCCTTCTAACTCTTCCCATAATCACAGTTACATAATTTATTTGTGTCGTATCAGTCTGTCTCCCTCAGCAGGATCCAAGCTCTGGGAAAGCAGCACCCTTTTCTATTTGGTTCACTCATCTATCCCTAACCCCATAGTGCTTAGCACTTTGTAGGAGGTTCCATGAATAGATGTCGAGTGAATGGATGGATAAATGAATGAAAAGTGAATGAATAAATGGCTCCCCGAAGCCAGCTGTCATCTATAGGAGCTGACTAGCTCATTAATAGAAGTTCTGTCCCTTTTCTCATTCTATTATATTTAGTTTCACCTTCACTGCCCTTGCAGGATTTCCACACAGCTTCTGCTACACTCTTAAAACAGGGATTGATTTGCATGAACATTTCAACCAGGAAGTCCTGATAGATTACGATGCTAGAGAAATTTAATCTCGCTCAAACTGTGGCTTAAACACACATCCACAACACCGTCCCTGTCCTGTGGCAGGACACTTAAAGCTACTTTGGGCTATCCACTTGGTTATCAAGAGAAACAGGATCTTATTGATGGCAGAGCCCATTTTAAATTCCACTCTATTTTTCCAGCCCAACAACTCACTACTAACAACTCTGGTTTACCACCTTGGGCCCCCTCCTTGGCCTCCAGGATTTCTTACCTCCTCAGGCCCCCAGGGAATCAAACAAGCAGGTGAGCAGGTAGGAGCTCTTTGAAGTAAGGCATGTGCTTTAAATCAGATCAATGTTTTCTCCTGTGACAAAGGCCCACAGAGCTAAAAGAACACTTGGGCCCTGGAAAGGAATGTTGAGGAGGAGGCAGAGAGTCTGGGCAGAGCAGTGAGTCTCCCCTGAGCCGTGGTGCGCTCCACTATCCTCGTCTTTCTCTTTTATTTCTCTCCCTCATGCAATAGCAACGTGTAGGCTCCTTTGCAGAGAGATAAGTGGTTTTCCTCTCCCAGTCTAGTCTGTCAAGGATGGGGTCGAACGACCCCAGGCCAGTGTGGAGGAAGCATTTTTCCACAACAACGTTCTGGAGCGCTGCTGTATTTGGGTCAGCCTTCTGGCTTGCTGACAATAGAGCTTTGTTCGCGTTTCCTCCAGATACCTGCTGCAGCCCCACAGCGATTGTGCTGCACAGCAGTCAGTGCCCCCTTTCCCAACTCCCGGGGGCAGACTGTCATTATGAAGGAAACAATAGGCCAGGCTTAGGAGTGGAGGGTATGTAGTCAAGGAGGCTGTGTTTAACTTCCCTGCTTCCACGAATAGTCTTTAAGAAGAATAGTTTCAAGATTCCTGTAACTCCTGGTTCGTTTTTGTCTTTAAAGAGCATATCGGGTTCTCCCACTTCTGCCTAAACAGTGCCCATTTTACGGATTCAGATCTGACTTGGTGCATGTGACAGAAAGGTGGGGCAAGAGTCACACTGGGAGAGATTTCTGTGGCAGGAGCCTGATTGGGGGAGCTCAGATACCAGCAGATCCCTGCCTGGATCCCAGGGAAAGAGAAGCTACCAACTGAAGCTACCGGAGATGCGAACAGCCCACATCTGAGGCCAGGGCCAGAAAAGGTAACTGAAAGTGGGACGCAGGAAGACCCCGTCGGCTTCCGTGCTCACGCTGTGACTTTTCAAGCATACTGAGATCTTTGGAGACTGTTACAGCTTGTTGGCCCAAAGAGCTTTGGGGACACGAAGAGCACAGCAGCACTGGCCCAGACGTCAGCACTGTCGTGGAGGTTGCAGTTGGGTGTGCAGCACAGGGCAAGCATAGGTTACAAAGGAATTACCAATGTCAGTGCTGGGAAGGCTCTTAGAGATTATCTAATCAAAAATCTCTCACGAGAAAAGTAAGGCCCGGAGAGGTCAAGCTATTTGCCTGTGTTTCACAACCAGTTAACAAAGCCAGGGTAGGATAGAGGTCTCCCAAGATGCAGCTCATGATACTGGATGGACTCCTGGCATTTTTGAAATGTTCGTAGGGCACTGAGGGTTTCTGCTGTCCACAGGAAGGAAGTGTCTTCTTGGTGCCTATTTCAGGTAACCCCCATATAACACGGCACCCCTGTAAGACGGATTCTCTAACACAGTTCGAGAATTGGGGGGAACCCTCGTACAACACGGCATCCTAGAACATGATTTCACTCTAACATGGTTTTGAGAATCAGAGAAATCGCCGAACAACACAGAGTGTAATTAGAGCTTTTAAGAGCAAAAAATACCTCATTCGAAATTAGGGAAATCCCCAAATAAGATGGAACGTAATAAAAGCTTGTAAGAGCAAAAAATATTTAATACATATTAACATGTCATACTTTTGGTGAAAATTGCTTTAATACAGATATTTCTCTTAATTATAAAAATATAATAGTATTTTCTTTTAATTTTTGGAAACTAACCCCCTTTTTTGTACTAGTTCTTTGTTTCCTATAACATAGATTCACATAACATGGCATTTTTTAGGAACCTAAAAACCATGTTATTTGGGGGTTACCTGTACTTTGAGAAAAGTCCAGGGTGCCTCAAGTCAAACAAAATGTGTGGTGGGGGGGTTCTGTTTAGGGAGGCTGACCAGACGTACCATTTTAAATGGAACAGAAAACAATGGTATTGTCCCATTTCAAACAGTACGTATAGTCAGCCTACTGACACCTTGAATTTAGCCCAGTGAGACTAGGTTGACCATACGTACTGTTTGAAATGGGACAGTATCATTGTTTTCTGTCCCGTTTTAAATGTATGTCTGGTCAGCCTAGTTTAAGGTTACACCTTTGGGAAGGCCCTGTCAAGTGGAGTTCTATTAGCATTTATTGTGGCTTGGTAAGCTCAGAGAGGAAAAAGTGTAGCCTGATCGAACATTATTGGTTCGATCTCAAGGTGCTCAATCTATTCACCTAATTATACCCATACATTCATGGACAGACGGTTTTCCTATTCAATGCTAGATCGACCCACAGTCTAGATCCACTTGCTAGGACAATATGACAATTTTTCATATCAATGAGTTGTTTTTTTTTTTTTTTTAATCAAATTGTCTCTGCTGCTGTTTAGCTCATTTACTGTTTGCTTTGTCCTGAGCAAACCTGAAGCAATGTGTTACTGTTGTTTTATATTTCTGCATCACATCTGGTGAAACCTCAATCTGTCCAAGGCAAATAGCCAAACTCCTTTATCCACTGGTTCTTAAAAAGCTGAGACCAAGGTAGTTTCTTATTAGAGAAGGTTCCAGAAGCTTAGGAGAGGACCCAACTTTCTAAACATCATAGCATTCATGTTCAGTCATTCTACTTCATTACAATATGAATAAAGTCTGCTAAATTTAGTCCACCCTAGAACACTCAAGAGGCATCTTCTGACCTAGCAGAGGTGCTTATTACTTTTCTGGGTAACTTAAAACTGAATTTTGAAAATGCACACACACCTTTAACTTAAAAATACACACAATATAAAAATATAGTTCTCTCCTATGGAAGGTCATTGTAGGAACAGGGAAATGTTGATATAGAATAAACAAATGAGGGGGTGGGAGAGGAGCGGGGGAAGCTAAATATAAGGTGATGGAAAGAGAAGTCACATTAGGTGGGGAACTGATTATACATCAAGTTGACAATGCATTGTAGAATTGTATGCCTGAAACCTATGTAATCCTTGCTAACAGATGTCACCCCAATAAGTCTAACAATAAAAAAAAATTAAATAAAAAAATAAAAAAAAAAGTGTTGCAAAAAAAAAAAAAAAAAAAAAAAAAAAAAAAAAAAAAAAGTGTTGCAAAAAAAAAAAAAAAAGAAAGAATAAACAAATGGCCATCTGAGCCCAATTCAGGTTCATGCAGAAACTCTCCACTTCTCAGCACCTTGCAGTATTCTTGTGAATGGGCCTATATGCCCCCAGATACCTTGTACATTCTTTTCCTTTCCCTCCTTTGCAACCCCACCCATAAGAGAATAAGAGCTTGTTTCTGGGACTCCCTCAGTCTTGGCCTCACATGAAGGCCTGCACCTGCAAACCAGAGCCGTTTGCCCCAAGAGGCCATAATGACCACTGGGAGTCGGACGCTCTGGAGCCATCATTTCATTCTGCACTGAACTGGGGGCTTCGGGAGAGGATAATCCTTCACTCATTTTCTGGCCAAGCTCCATCCCCCATACAAGGCAGCCCATGACACCGCAATCTGCTCACACACAAAGCATTCTCTTGGGCCTATCTATTTACCTTCCTGGACTCCTATAAAAAGAGTCAATATGAAGAATGTCTCCTTCCTTCCCCAAAAACTCTCATGAGAAAGAAAGTTGGCTACAAAAGAAGTACCAGATACTAGTAGCTAGAACACACAGGGTGAGATGAAGCCGGCCTGATGAAATGCAGCAGAGTTTGGGAAAGTTTCCAGAGATTAAAAATAAAAACTATCTGATAAAGCCATCATTGAAGGATTGAGGTTCAAGTGTTTTGATGAAGACATACGGGGCATCATCTGCCTCATGGTCCCACAGCGAGTTTTAAGAGTTCTCACAACCACCCCATGTCCTTCTAAAGAGAGGTATTGTCAGCAGCAGGGCCTAGCACAATTATGTCATTGATTAAGTCCCACAGGCTGAGATGACCCAATGGACATATCCCCCCACCCCAGGCCAACTGGCTAATCCAGGGAGCCAGCTCATGGCTCAGGAGAGGAAAGGTTTATGGATCCTTTTCCTCTGACCCTTCATTTAGATCCTGAAGAACTGAGATTTTTGTCCTATAAGGAGTTGTTTTGGTCAAAGACACATCAACCAGCAGGAGGCAGATGGAATGGTTCTCTGGAGGAAAAGGTCCGCAATTCTTAGAGGCAGATGTTTTTAACTGCCAGAGGATGGGACACCAAAGATGTGAAAGCAGCACTGAGACGAGATTATGACAGTTTTCTTCTCCCGTTTGAAAAAAAAAAAAAATGTGAAGCTCTTTGGAAGGATTAATAAATTTCTCACAGTTGTTTACTTTTTATTCTAATATTTTTTTCAGTTTTTCCTCACTCTTATTCCTCCATAAAGTCTTTTTTTTTTTTAATCTTTCAACAAAAATAGAATTGTAGCTGCATGCTCTGAGAATCTGGAGTCTTTATGTGTATACTTTCATAATGCTTTACTATGTCTGCCTTCCCCACCAAAGAGGAAAAGGCTATGTAACTGTCTCCTGAGAGTTCAGCCATTAGAAAGTGAGGAGTCAGTGAGCTGTAAGGACAAGTAATTTATGAAACTGTCCAGGGATCAGTAGCTAGGCCTTCCTCACCATCATGCCCTTCTCTCCTGCACTCCACCCGTTGACTAATGTTGACAACCATAGTCAGTGATGACATCTATGGTCCATAGAGTGGAACCCAATGAGATTGTGTGGGAGGAAGGACTTATTTGAACAAGAGACATACATGACAAAGCTTCTAGTAAATTATTTTGAAAGAAGCAGGCAGGAAAAAAGGTCATTCAAGGTCAACAGATTGGTCTGTATCCCTGTCATTAACGCTGTCATCTCCATAACTACCCTTATCATCATCACCAATAAATGTCTAGGGCCTCGTGGTTTACAAAGTGGTTTTTTTTTTGTTGTTGTTTGTTTTTTTTGCTTTTTGGTATGTGGGTAGCTCCCTGACTGGGAATCAAACCCAGGCCGCAGCGCTGACACCGCCAGCGCCGAAGCCTTAAGCCACTGCACCATCAGGGAACTCCCTACAAAGTGTTTTGACATTCACTCTTTCATTCCATGCTAACATCAGCCTTCTGAGGACTTTTCTGCTGTTGGGATCATGAGTACTGAAAGCACCAGCTTTTCCTTGGGCCTTGAAGTGGGTATTTTCATAGCAGAAGAGTAGACACGGGGTCAAAAAAGGTGCTGTTATATAACCTGGAAGAGAAGGACCCTGTAGGATAATTTGGCCATTTTCCTGAGATCACCTATTTGTATTATACTTCTCTCAATTTTTTGCTGCTGAGAAAATAATGCTAACCAAAATAAAAGTAAGGACATTCATTAGTCATGAAGATTATAATAAGAAGAGTACTTTCCCAAATTGTCCTTCTGTAAAACAAGACTAAGACCCACTCTAAGCAGAACTGTGGCTCGGATTCCATCTAAGATCTGACCCTCATGTGCCCTCCAGGAGGGCCAGGATTATGCTGCACGTCTCTGGGCAGCAGCGTTAGTGCAGACCCTATGCCCAACAGTCCTCAAAATGTCTGGATATGTCCCATTGGCCAGTATACAGTTACCTAAATAAACAGCCAGAGTTCCTTCTGGGAAAGGACTAAAGAAATAGTCTGTCCACTTGTCATCTAGGAGCTATTGGGATGACCACCCTCCTCGCATGCACACGTCACCATACCTCATTGTTTTTCTGCTAATTCAAGCTGAGTAACACTCTGATCCGTTTCCCATCTACTTTTCCCAAAGAACTCCATGTTCCCATTAACTGTTCCCAAAATTCCCTGTGGATCGGGCCTCCTTGACTCTCACTCTAACTTTGCCAGTCTTTCCAATAATTATAAGCTCTTGACTTTGGCAGGTAAGGGATGCCTCCTGGCCTGTATTAATTCAGAGTTCTATCGCCCCTTTTGCTTTATAAGCAAGTCATGGTCTGCAGCAGTTTCTGCTAGTTCCTTTGGGCACGTCTGAGAAACACAAGCATTCAGTGGATCATCGATCGTACCCAGTAGATTCACTGCCATGTGCCCATTCCCACAGCCTTTTAGGCCCTTCCTCCACGATCTGTCACTATAATTCTGCCATTTCAACTTCTCTCGGTGTGGACTATCACTTTTTTTTATGCTTCTAGGAGCCATCCTAGCAGCAAGTTCACACTCTCTCCTGGGATCCTTGCCTGGATGTCACCAGGATATTAAATCTTGTATCCCCGGAGACTTCCCCCAATTCCATAAACCCTTTCACATCCATATATCTGTTTCAGTTCCCTTAATCAAACACCCTCAGAATTACAGGTGTGGTTCACTCACAAGTAGCCCCTGCCACAAGGCCGGGGGGCCTCATCATCATGCTTAGTGGGCGAGTCAGATGATAATCTTCAACTGACCACAATGTTAAGACCCCAGTCCTACTCTCCTGGCTGGTAGGCCCCATTCCAAGCTGTCATCCCTCACCCTACCAGCTCTGCTCTTTATGTTTTCATCCTGGGGAGGGTTCCCCTTCAGACAAGAGCAGTGGCAGAGGGAGGTTTGGGAATCCCAGTCTCCATGGGTGAGAGTTGGTCCAGGGCCCATCTCTGGTTTCTGGCCATATATGCTTGTCATCCTTCCTCCAATTAGGTTGACCTGCCAGTCTTACTCCAAAAAATAAAAATAAAAATAAATCATCCACTGGGTTCATTAGATGCTTTCTCCAAGCTCAGAACTATGCCTGGGCCAGTGGTTTTTGGTGTATGTAAGACAGAGCCAAACCATCCCAGAATTTCCAGCCTTCAAGGTGTGTACTAGAGGAACAGATGTAGCTGAAAACAAAAGAAAGGTGCTATATATAGTTGGGCATGTGCCTGGGTAAATTTAGATGGGTCAGAACATTCAGCCTCTGGGCCAGTCCTTCCCTATTGGCTTTAATGTGATGCTTTCAGCAAACCCTGGTAGGGAAGCCCAGCCATTGCTGCAAATGGAGTTGCCATTTCAGGAAACACCTCTTGCCAAAGAAAGGTTCCTTCCTTCCTTCCTTCCTCCTTCCTCCTCCTCCCTCCTCCTTCCTCCGTCCTCCTCCCTCCTTCCTTCCTCTTTCCTTTCTTCCCTCTCCCTTTCCCTCTCTCTCCCCCAGCCCCAACTTTCAGAAGTCTGTAGACTTGGAACAAGCTTCTCTATCCCAGAGTTTACATTTCCGTGTGATCAGTTATTAATAGCTAAATTGTCCAGAAATGTTCAAGAGTGGTCACCAGGCCTCCTTCTGAGTCTTCTACCGAAGCCAGCTCTAATTGATGAGGTCAGACAATTAATGTCACAAATTCATCCTAGAGAAAGTGCTACATACCTCACTGCTGAGTATCACTATGGTCACCTTCGAAGTACTCCCCCATGAGCACCCCCCAGCCACACTCAGTGGGCAATGTTGAGTCAGACCTTCTGGGGATCGCAGATTGGATTCTCCCAGTTAGTTTTTTCCGGACTCAGTAGGTAGTATGTAAAGTCTTAACCATTATAGTTTGATGCTGGTATTTTTAATACTATGATAAATGGAAAATTTTATGTGGTTAGACTGTGATTTATTAGTGTATTAGCTTTATTAGTATTGGTAAGACCAATGACAGTGCCTACCTAGTCCACCCTTCAAAGCAATTTTGGAACTCTCATTCTGGAATGGCCATCAGAGCTGTCATTGTCCCCAAAATCTAACAATTAAGTTTGTGAACTTGCCACCATGTGCTTACATTGGCAGCACCCTACAAGGAACTCAGGGAGGTGTCATAACCTTGGCAAGGTGCACAGCTTCCCAAAGGGGACCATAGTGATACTCAGCAATGAGGTGTGAAGCACTTTTTCTAGGGTGAGTTCATGAAATTAATTGTCCGCCCTTATATGACCTAGATCACCCCGCTTTCCACTTAGAAGCAGCTGCCTCATCGCCTCACAGAAGGGGCCACCATCCGTCCCCCCAGGACTCCACAGCAGCCGTACCGGGAGCCGGCACACGATAGCGCTTGCAGAGGGAGCCTCGCGTGAGGCCTCCTGCTGGGCATCAAAATTTCTCCACTTGCAGTCCCAGGGACACAGGCTGGACCCTGACAAAATGTCCTGGGTCATTTTGCTGGTTACAGGTGAACCTCAGACAGTTGGGAGCTGGGGCTCTGTTTCAGTCACCTTCCCAGTCACTTGGACGCTTCTCTTTACTTCATGAGTCTGCAGAAGAAGGCTGGCAAGCGCTCAAGAACAGACTGTCTCGGGAGATTTCCTGTACTTCCTGCTGCTGGTGTCGCTGCTATGGCCCAGGCCACATGTCCCCAGAAAGCTCTCTCATGGTAGGTCAGCACTTCTGCTGCCAGTAGGAGCAGAAACCAGATGTGAGAAGCAGCATGAAAAAGCAAAACAGTGAAGAAGAAATGGATCCTGATTTTTTTGTTTTGCTTTGTTTTTTTGTTTGGTTTTTGGAGGGGTGCTAGGGTATAGAAAAAAGACATGATGACTTAAAATTTGTACATGTGCGCACATGTAATGTTTGCAAAGAGTGCTCACGGGGGTGGAAGTGGCCCCAGTCACATGCAGCTCTTTCAATCACACCCGTGAAGTGCTGCACCTATCAAAAACTAGGATCCAAGTTTTTTTCCCTGCTTTTCCTCAGCTTCTCCTTCATTAAACCTGTGTACAATCCACTAAGCATGACTGTCTTATGTTCAAGAGGGAATCACCAAGGTCGGGGTAGTACTGAGCCCTGACAGGCTTGCAGTCACCACAGGCAGATGGCCCAGGTCATCTTGGAGAGATAAGATGCTTGTAATGTCCACGGTGTGTCTCAATGCCCAGAAAAGTATCTGACAATGAGCACTCAAATATCCATGGAGTAAGTGAATGAATATTTGAATTAGAGAAATACAGTTATTTTAAAGTAAAACAGATATGCTACTTTATTGCCTGTAGAATAAATCTCTGGCCTTTGTCTTTGCCCACCATCCTAGAGAGAACCCAGAAGTAAATCTTCCCTGCCCCACCCCCAATCACACACCCACTTTAAGTCTCACTGTTTTCTTTTTTTCAAGATGATAACTTGGACAGGAAAGAGCAGAGTGGTCACCACAACATGACAAGACCCCTAGCCTGTGTCTCTTCTCCTCAAAGCCTCCAATCTGATTCAGCCAAGGACTAGACGTGACCAGGGGACTGCAGTCAGCGTAGGGTGGCTTTGCCACCCCTGGAATCACCCTTGAGATCCAAGGCCCTCTGGAGACCACAGCGCTCTGGGATGCCCACAGCAGTTCAAGTTAACTTTTGAGGAAATTCCTGAGATCTCCAGTTCCTCTTTACACTTCAGTCCTGAGAGTCTGTGGGATTTATTTACATTTCTCTGGAATTCTAAGACTCATCTGTGGCGTCTTAGATGAGTCCCCATTTTTATCTGGACCTGTCTTATCCCTGTTGCGGTGGCCCCTGGTACAAACTCCTGGTGGCAGCCCCCTCTCTCTTTCTCCTTTCCTTCCTACCAAAGTACCGTAGAACAGTTAAGAACATCCTTCAGGTTCCTTGTACACCCTGAGCACCTATTCTGTGCAAGGTGTCCTTTAAGGATTATGAGGAACAGGAAGTTTTATGTCTCTTAAAATGGGGACTAATGGTCAGAAAGATACAGACAAAAACAATCAAGTTAAAACAAAACATGTATAACTCCACAGAGGCAAAAATAAAGTGCTGCGGGGGGTTGAGGAGCAGAAAACTGCATCTATTTGGTGAGAATCAGGAAACATATCAATAATCCTATTTCTAGTTTTATATTAGAGATAGAAAGAAGTTAGATCGGGTAAAAACTACAAAGTGAATAATGGTATGAAGCTGGGAAACGTAGTTATGTTTTGACAAATAGCATATATGAACACATGAAAAAGTCATGATAGGTACAATTAGAAAAAGCATCTGAAATCACTTTAGGAAGAACTATATACATGGAGGTAATGAACTTGAAGTCTAAGGTGTTTATTAAATCAGTGAATATGGAGATCCACAGAAGGCTTTTGAGTAAGGGTTTTTGTTTTTGTGTTTTAGGAAAAATTGGCTTGAAGAGGAGTTGAGGATAGAGGTGCAGAAAAACAGGCGTCCATGCCTATGCCAACTGTGGCAATAGGTTTGGAGAGCGTCACCAAAGACATGAAGTAAGACAGTGTTTACGGCCAGGACTCAGATTGAAGAGAAAGAACATACAGAACTTGGCTGTCTGTGAGGTCCAGGGAAAGGGCCACCCAGGATTACTGCAGAGCTGAGACCGATACCTGGGTAAATGGTGGAAGCCACACCCTCAGGTCAAGGGACGACCAGGAAGAGGAAACAGTCTGAAGAGCCTGGTTCTTGCTTCCTGTTCCTTCTCTCCACCCCACCTGGGCAGCCATCTCGAGGCCACCTGTTTGTTAGCTGGCTCACGGGAGAGTAAGAGCCCTCTCTGTATGAGGGGCTGGAAATGTTTTTACTCTCTTCTTGACCACAGAGCTTCAAGGACTTTTCTGATCCAACAGACCACTTTGATCACACCTTCTGGTTCCTTAACTTCCTTGGGAAAAACTACTGAGAAACAAGTTTTCAAATTCATCTGTCAAATGTTCCTAATAGGGCAGGCTCTTTGTTCCAAGTAGTGAAAACAATCTCTACATGCCAGGACTGCAGGGACTGAACCACTCTGCCTCTTGGTAAATAGAAACTTGAACTATGAATGGCATTTTTCACATTGGGGTAAATATATCTCAAGGATAACTCTACTTGAGGGTCCAATGAATGAATAAAGAGCTCTCAGTCTTTCTGTCATCTGTCACAGTATTGGGATTACCTTGATCTATTTGGAAGGTAACAAGATTTTTTTAAGTACAGTTAATCCTTACTATTTATGGACTCCGTATTTGTAAATTAACCTACTCATTAAAATGTATTTGTAACTCCAAAATCAATACTACCAGCATTGTCTTGGTCATTCACAGACGCATGCCGAGTGGGGGAAAATTTGAGTCTCTGGACACACAGGGTCCCCGCTCAGGTTGAACTAGGTGGTGCTGGGCCTTCTTGTTTCGGCTCATACTGCAAGCAAGTGTCCTTTATGCAGTCTATTCAGTTCCACGTTTCTCACATTTTTGTGCTTATTGGCAATAATTTCACCATTTAAAATGGTCCTCAAACCTAGTGCCGAAGTCCTGTCTGGTGTGCCCAAGCACAAAAAGGCTGAGATGTGCCTTACAGAGAAGATACATGTATTAGGTAAGCTTGGGTCAGGTATGAGTCATAGTGCTGTTGGTTGTGATTTCAGTGTTCATGAATCATCAATATATACTAAAAAAGGTATCTGTAAACAGAAACGCACATAAAACAAGAGTATGTATTGATTAGTTGATTAAAAAAAACTTGTGACTAGAGGCTCCAACTGCCTAATCCTGTTTTGGAACAATCGTTCTATATTCCTCAATTCCATGTTCTCAACTTTATACAACATAACTGCTGCAAATAATGTGAGTTGACAATAGTCCCTTTCAAACCCATAGCCACATACTAACACGCAAGGAGCAGAAAGTCACAGGGGAGCCAGCCTCTGAGTTCAGCTGAACAGATAAAAGTCTACCCTGTTCTGAAGACTCCATGAAGCAGGAATCACTACCCCCATCCCACCACCATTGTTCATGTGTATTGTACACCTACATGCATTCAATAGAAAAGATGTGAAGTGACTTGCCCGAAGAATAACATGAACCAGAACTATGCACACAAGGAAGTGTTAGAGAGAAAGGAAAGAACACACAGAGCTGGGCACCAGGTGGTGCCAAGAGTGCAGTTAATACAAAAGGCAGGATCCTGGGCATTTACCGAAGTTACAGGTGTGGCCCGGAGCTTTAGAGCAATGGGTGAGAAAGGGAAATGGGTTACAATATCCAGGTTATGGGGTCCATGAGATAAATATGAGGGAGCAGCTCGGGTGTGTTTCTAAGCATTAGCAGCCTCCCCTTCCACCTGGAAAACCTGCCGCACAGGTCTTTCTAGGTCCTTCGATCTCAGCACAGAGCACCTCCCTGCTTCCTTGGCAAACTTCAGCACACTGGTCTCAAGACCTTTGCACCCTGATTGTCCTCTTCCCAGAATGCCTTTTCCTCCGCTGCTCATGTCTCAGCTCAAAGTCCCATCCTCAGAGAAGCAGTTTCTGATAGCCTAATCGAAAGTGGTCTCCCTCCCCCCAACCCCAATGTAGTATGGCTTCACCCCGTTTAGTTTTTGTTGTTGTAGTTTTTATAGCTCCTAATCACTACAGGAAAAAGTTTTCATTTACTTATTTGATCATTTGTTTATGGTGTATTTCTCCCATTATAGAAGGTCCATGAGTGCAAGGACTTGGTCTGTGCCTAGGAACCTCAATGGATATCTGTTAAATAAGTGAGGAAAAGCTGATCCCCAGACTAGGAAAAGCTTTTTCAGAAGGGTCTACACGAAAGGGACACTGAGTAATGTGATGAATAGATCCTCGGCAGCATCCTCACCACAGACGCTGCAATGGGGTCTCCAGGGATGATTAATGTCAGGTCAGCTCAGAGCAAGGACCAGGGGAACTCACGATGAGTGGCCCTGTGTGCACTTTGATTCAGCCCCCCTTTTTCTCTGACTGCAATCTCTATTGCTGCAAACAAAGACCATTATGCCTTCCTCGATAAATTCAAATAATAGTTGGCTGCCATCGTCTGCTAAAAAAAATCATTTTGTAGGTATGAAAAATGCCTTCAATTTATATTATTTGGAATGAGGCCCCATGAATTAATAAAATGGTGAAATTTTGGAAAGCATTTTTTTTATTATTTAACAGATACATTGACAGAATTGCTAATACAGGTGGATATCTTCTGAACCTATTCAAGTTATTCAAACAAAGCATTAGGAATTAACTCATAAACTATTATGCATAAATTTGTGTTTGCTGAAGTCCCTGACTATGGTTACTCTGGTAAGCATTAATAGCTATTTCATCAAATCTAAGTGCCAATTGTCTCTAAGAAAGAAAAAAGAACGGCTATTATTAGATATTGATTATAACATTATCATATTATCATGTAAGACTCAATTACAAAGTGTGTCTCAGAATCTACAAAAACATAGTAAGAGCTACCAGTAAAGATTAACCACTATTTAGGCAATGTACTCAGCATTTTATATAAATGTTCTCTTTTCCCTGCCAAATATAAGAGGAGAGATGCCTTTAAGATCTCCATTCTATGAGGCTAGCTCCCCCAATTCACAATGCTGGTACACTGTGGAAAGCAGAACAATCCTTGGTCTCACAAAACTGAGCCCTTGTTTACCTTTTCAGCTTCATCCTAGCTGTTACATAAGCCTCCTAGACATTTACACTCACACACTCACCACACACTCAGATACATAACTTCTAATAAAATTCCACACTCATTCAGCATAAAAGCAAGTCCTTACAGTGATCTGTATGACCTGCGCCCCCTCCCGTTATCTCCTAGATCTCATTCCCTGCTGATTTCCTTCTCCCGCACTTGGCTCCAGGCATACTAAATGCTTTGCTAGTTCTAGATCATGCCCAGCTTGCTTCTGCCTCAGGATATTTGCACCTGCTATTCTCTCCATCAGTAGCACTCTTCCCCAAACAGTCCAGGGTTCCGTCTCTCACTTGCTTCAGAATTTTACTCAAAGTCCCCTTCTCAGTGGGGCCTTCCCTGGCCATGTTATCTAAAATGTCAACTCTGACCCTGGCATTTCACATACTTTTTGCCTGTTTTGTCTTTTCTCCTTAGCCCTTATTGCTATCAACCTTCCAAGTCCATCTCAGAATGTGGGAAGAGAAAAGATGCCTAAGGAAATGGACGAAAAATGAACACAAAGCAAAATACGCAACAAGATTTAGCATTCTGACCTATAACTAATAAGAGAGAATGAAGTGCTGGCCAAAGTTACAGTAAGTCTAACAAGAACAAGGAACAAAGTGACAGAAAGGATACTCATTTAGGTGAACAAAGGGGTTTTCTACTAGTATTTGAAGTGAGGAGACATTCCTAGGTAAAAGTACAAAGCCAGATTCTATGAAGGCTATTAAGAGCAGCAAAGACAGACCAGAGAGGAAAATGGCTAAAAAGACAGCATACATAACAGAGTTCTGTAGGAGTTTAACCAGAGTTTAAGTAATAAAATGATCTAGAAATTTTCATATAAGGAGTTTTAGAGACTTGGTGGACAGTGTCTGGCAAATGAAACATAGCCATAAAAGATGAGCTTGTGCAAATTTGCTGGACCTAGTCAACAGGGCGAGTCTCAGTTGCCCATGGATGGAAGCCCAAAGGGGACCATTTAGAGGAAGTTAAAGATAAGAAAAATTAGTGGTGGTAACAAGGCTGGAAGGAGAATGATGCTATCCTAACACAGCACAGAAAATATGGATGTGATGAGAAATTTTCAGTTATCTGGAAATCTGTTGTAAGTTTCCTTTCTTTTCTACAAGCAAAACTCTCTCTCTCTCTCTCTCTCTCTCTAGATATATATAGATATAGATATAGATATAGATATAGATATAGATATAGATAGATAGATAGATAGATATAGATATAGATATATATAGATATATATAGATACATATTTCACACAAAATTGAGGAAACAATAAAGGAATTGCTATTCTAAACTTAACCTGGATCAACAAGTAAGGAGTCATTAGAAGTATAGTGATAAGGAACATTTGGGGGAAAAAATAAGCATGATAGCCAAACTCTCAACAGTCAAACAAGTTAATGATGAGTTGTGCACTCTCAATTTTCAGGGGCAAATTAAAGTTCAGAGAAAAAAAGTCTCATGATGAGAAGCTGATTCAACAATATTGACTGAGCTAGGCACTATTCTATGGCAAGGAATACAGCATCGAATAAAGCAAAGTTCCTGTCCTTTTGGAACTTGAAGTTTAGTTGGGGGAGAGAGGAACAAAAAGCAAATATACCAATAAATATATGTCAAATCGTGGTAAGTGTTATTTAATAACAGAGCAAGCTCTTTGGAGAAATGGCTGATTCTGGGTCTAGGGCAGGGAATACACAAGACAAGCTTAAAACATCTTGTGGTGCTGGAGAGTAAGGAAAGGCTCAAAAACAAAGAAGCAAACAAAAAAATCCACACTAAATGGGAGTCAAAGGAACACAGGAGCAAAATATCCCACACTGGAATAATTTGAACAACAAAATAAAGTAGCATTAAATTATAACCCAAGGTGTAATATAAATAGCTGAGTCTATACTGATATCGATGAATGAATTAATAAACAAATAAACAAACAGAGAAGGGAAAAGTGTCTCATGCAGAAGAATTCCAAGTAATTCAAGGAGGTGGGACCCAACTCCCGACCCTGGAAGTGCGGGCTGTGCATAGCGAATTCCTTCCAAAGGCAGAGGCAGAGGGGCATGGTGGCTTCTCTGGAGCTGGCCCGCCAACGGTCTCATTCCGCTTCCACATAAGAGCTGCATGACCTTGGGGAAGTCACTTAACTTTCCTCTGACAGGAAATCTATACCGACAATGTGTAGATCGTACCGGAACCTGCCTCAGGGGGGGGGGTGTGAGGATTTAATGAGTTAATACATGGAAAGCGCTAACATTCCTTGGTGTGTAATAAGTGTTGTATAAATACTTAGCGTTTATTACAGGGAAAGCCACTGGAGGTGGTAAGCAGGAGAGTGCTGAAGGCTTTCACTATTTCCTAAGGGATCGCTACGTTCGCTGTGGAGAATAGATTCGAGGGTGGCAACAGCAGGACTGGGAGGTCAGTTAGGAGGCCAGAGATTGGTGGCTGAAATGAGTGATGGGGGCTTAGACCAAGGTGGTCCCAGTGGGAGTGACAGAAAATAACTTCAGGATAAATTTGAAAGTAAAATGGGCAGGATTTGCTAGTGAATTACTCGTAGATCTAGGGCATCAGTTCCCAGTGGTGATACCCATACCCCCAGGGGTACAGGCGGGCCTGTTCAGGGTACACAAAAAAATAATCAGTAATGGTGAAAAAACAAGTAAAGTAAAAAATGCAAAATGTTAGTTGTAGAACAATAAATGGTAAGTTGGAATCACCGTTCATGGAGACACTTCAAACTTAGATCACATTAGGGAATGATGACTGTGGGGGCGTGGCTATGAGCCTTCCCCCAAACCGCTCTGCTACCAGTCATGAGCAGTTTCAGAACAAGCCATTTGCGATGTTGCTAGAACTTCCTCACACATATAAATACATCCATAGCCATAATGTTTGATCAGTTTAGTTACTGACTGAGTAAAGGTAAGTGCATTGTCGTTCATTGTAATTCTTTTCAAGCAGTTTTTTAATTTAATGTTTAAATACTTCATCCTTATTATTAATAGTTAATTGTGTTATGAAGATTGTAAAATTAAATCTGTGGTTTGTACTATTTTCGTAGTAAATTTTTTTCCCTAACTTATTACCTCATTTCCACTATTTCACATTAAGATTGGTGTTGAACAAAAGTGTCAGTAGGTAAAAACAGCTGTTTTAAAAACAAGGGGTACAATTTATAGAAATGAGTTTAAAATGGGTACACAAGTGGGAAAAAGGTTGGGAACCACTGCTCTAGGGTATAAGTGAAGCAGGGAAGCAATATCCCTACAAGAATTCAATTGAATAACTGAGTGAATGGTGGCACTATTTTACTAACAGGGGAACACTGGGGTGGGAGGATTTTGTGTGTGTTTGGTTGGTTAGGTTTTTTGTCAAAGGAGCTATTAAGAAATACTAAGAGAGGAAAGTTCAAGTGAAATGAAAACCTCTTAAGGACACAACTGTAACAATATAATTACAAATGATCCCAATATGGGAAAAGAGGACACATCTGAAGAAACTTATGTAGTTACAGGATTTATTTAATAAATAAATAAACTCAGGATTTGGTTTTTTTTTAAGTCAAAAATAGATAGAATGACACAGAACCATACTCACACATCATACGCATGTCAATGTTCTGGTTTTGATATGATACTATAGTTAAATAAAATGTAAGCTTTGGAGGGACCTGGGGAAAGGATTTGAGACCTGTCTGTACTATCTTTGCAACTTCATGAGAATATCATTATTTCAAAATAAAAAGCTTTAAAAATTATTTTTGTTCAGGAGAAGAAAATAGTAGATATTTTTGAGGTTTTAGTTGGCTACAAGAGTGTGATATGGTTGACAAATGTCGATGTGGCTAGGTTTAATGAAAATATAAAATTCCAAAGAAGGCCTGCAGGAGTACCACTTTAATTTGTTCACATCAATCCACACCTAAAGTGGTGACTTCAACTTACCAACTGGCAAGCACACGAATGACAGCTAGACCCAGCATTGGGAAGGGCAGCCATGTCAGGTAAGACATAGTCGAAGGAGGTGAAGGTACTTAGCGAAGGAAATTGCAGACTTCCAAGAGAAATAACGGCTATCTCCTAAAACTTGATAAGACTGTCATGTGGTAACCAAATTTAGGTGCACATTTGACATCCCTTTAGCTGCAATAAATTTACACATTTCAAAAAATGTTAGAAGTATTTTTAAAGAACGCAGAGAAACCATTTTAGCTGCATTAAAATTTCTGATTTTTAAAACAACTGAAGAAGTTCTCTGGTGGTGTAGTGGCTGGGCTTCAGCACTGTCAACACTGCGGCCTGGGTTCAATTCTCAGCCAGGGAGCTACCCACATAAATAATAAATAAATAAAACAACTGAAACAGAATAAACCTGGAATATTAAAATGTTCTTCCAACTGAATCTTAACCATTATTTCGTTTGGTTTAAACTGAGTCACTCATTTTAAGGAGTCTCCACTTTATTACTACCACCTTCAACCATCTATCGCTTCCTGCAAATATCTCAAGCGCTTTTAAGATAGAAGATCTGTGACTCACATTTAGGGATCAAATGTCTGTCAGCCTTTCAGATGGGACCAAGAAGTTTTATATTAAATATCTGCTTTGACTGGCAAGGAGAGGGGTACAAAACCTTTCTTATTTTTCTATTTTATCTGTGGATGAAACAGAAGATGGATTTAATGTTGTAAGATTAATATTGCTAGCTCTTAATATTACTTTATGTTATGCACTACAGTGAAGGTTAGACAAAAAGATTAAGAAGAAAGAAATTATTTGGCACTTTGCTATAAATAAAGGTTATTAAAAGTATGATAATAAAACCCAATGAAAAGAATCTTGCAGATACTGATTTCCATACCCTGATTATAATGAGTCCTTAATTGAGCAGTCTCACTATTATAAGCCTATTCAGGAGGCTGATGAATTTTTCTATTTATGACCCAGCAGAGAGCATGAGATGAAAGTACTGCTTTGTCCAAAAAAGGCAAACAAAATGCTGAACATCATCATGAACCAGAAACAAAACAGAGAACATTATTCTTCCTTCAAACACAACCAAACTCTTGCTGCACCTGGAATGAGAGTGCATGTGGTTCTGGATGCTAGCTGTCTGAGGACAACACAGGGAAGATGAAGTGAGAATTGTCACACCACCTCATGGCTTCCATCTACCTGGTCCAGAAGCAAAAGCAAAATGGTGTATGAGGTGTGTTTGTCTTTCTCTCTTTTGTTTTCCAAGGGCATTAGGAATTCTGGCTTTATCTATTTTCTTCTTCTTTTTTTAATGTTAGACTTAATTGGGGTGACATTGGTTAACAAGAATTACATAGGTTCCAGGTGTACAGTTCTACAGTGCATCGTCTGTGTGCTGCATTATATGTTCACCACCCAGTGTGAGTTCTCTTTCCATCACCATATATTTGGTTCCCACTCCCTCCTTTCCCACGCCTCCCCCTTTGTCCCCAGGTAACCACTTAACTATTGACTGTGTCCACAAGGGGATTTTTGGTTTGTTTTTTTCTTTGTTGCTTTCAGTTTTATATTCCATATACGAGTGAAGTCATATGGTTCTTTTTTTCTGTCTGGCTTATTTCACTTAGTATGATGTTCCTAAGGTCCATCTATTTTGTTGCAAATGGCAGTATTTCATCTTTTCTTATACCTGAGTAATATTCTATGTGTATATATACCAAAGTTTCTTATCCAGTCATCTATTGTGTTTGTCTTTCTTGAAGTCTGCCTGCTAAACTTGGAGGCAAGACCCAGGCTTCTTTGAAAATCCATAGCATTCTGTCACTCATGAATTTATCCCAGTTCTGCCACTTACTTGCAAGTGACACAGATGAGGTTATTTAACTTCTCTAAGCCTCAGGTTCTTCGTTAGTATAATAGTATCAGGATAATAATAGCTTCAACATCAAAAGGTTGTTACAGGGATTAACGAATGTATATTAGTAGGGTACTATATGGGTTTGCCAGGGCTGCCATAACAAGGTACCACAGGAAGGAGCGTGGCACACTTAGGATACACCAGGCTTTATACTAAAGGGGATTCTGTTAAGGGGACTTTATATGCATTATTTCATGCAAGACTCATAGCCAAGGTAATACACTTATTATTCTTATTTTATAGTTGAGGAAACTTAGGCTTAAAGAGGGTAAGTAACTTGCCCAAAGATACCCAAGTAGAAAGAAATAGAGGTGGGATTCAAACCCACATCGGTTTTGATTTCAAAGCTCTTTCTCTTAACCACCATGTTTCATTTAATCATCATTGGACATGAACACTAGCACTGCATCCATTCTCCCCATCTTCATCAAGAGAATCAGAGGTTCAGAAAGTTGAGGAGCTGGCCCAACACTGGCTTATAGCAGAACTCAGGCTTGAACCAAGGCCTCCTGACTCCCAGGCCCACAAGACCACTCAGTCTGGAAGGTCAAAAGCTGAGAGGGGATATCATCAAAATTGAGAAAATCACAAAAGCTATGGAAAGAGGAAACTCAGAAACTTCCAAAACTCAACAGTAGAAAAATACTAGGACCAGAAACCTTTTGGGAAGCTTGAGAGAGCTGCATATAGAACACGAGCAGCAAGTGCAATCGTGCACCCATGGCAATGAGCTTACAGACTCAATGCCCCTAAAAAGCAGCAGAAAGCGAGAATGAGGATCCAAACAAGATGGTAGATTTTACCAATTTATTTAACACACTGTGTGCTAGTAATGGGCTGAACTGTGTCCCCCAAACCCCAATTTACATGTTGAAGCCCCAACGCCCGTAACCTCAGAACGTGATTACGTTTGATGAGAGGGCCTTTTAAAGGACTGATTACGTTCAAATGAGATCGTTAGAGTGAGCACTTATCCAACTGGACTGGTGTCCTTATAAAAAGACTAGGACACAGAAAAAGACACCAGAGTGCGTGTGCCCAGAGGAAAGACCACGTGAGGACTAAGCAACAAGGTGGCCATCTACAGCCCAAGGAGAGAGGCCTGAAAAGAAACCAACCCTGCTGACACCTTGCTCTTGGACTTCCAGCCTCCAGAACTGTGAGAAATAAATTTCTCTTGGTTAAGCCACCCAGTCTGTGGTCCTTTGTTATGACAATGCTAGCAAAGCAATATGATACTTTACTAACACACATCCATTAATCCCTATAACAACATTTCATTAACAACCTTTCACTATAGGAACTATTATTCTTCTCATACTACTAATGAAGAATCTGGGGCTAAGAGAGGTTAATTAACCTCATCTGTGTCACTCGCTAGTAAGTGGCAGAGCTGGGATGAATTCATGAGTGACAGAATCCTATTTTCAAAGAAGCCTGGGTCCTGTCTCCAAATTTAGCAGGCAGACTTCAAGAAAGACAAAACACAGCTCATACACCCTTTTGCTTTTTATTCTGGACCAGGTAGATGGAGGCCACAAGCTGGAGTGACAATTTCTATGGACTTTCAGAATGTTGAGGAAGGCACCTTTGAACAACACACTTTGTAAAGATCGGAGCACTGAATTGGGCACCAGAACACCTGGGCTCAAATCCAATCCCCAGGGCTCTTCTAATCCCCAAGTATTATGGAGCAACTTAACCTCCAAAGGTTTTCTAATCTGTGAAAAGAGAATAGTTCTGCCTACTACAGTTTGGTGCTGCTTTTATGACATTAACATTTCATAGCATTCATCATGCTGTGCTAGAGCTGTCTTTCATATCACTAAAGCTTAGCACGGTTTCTTTGCACATGATTGTCTCTCAAATTATGCACCAGAAATGAAGGTGGAAATTCTCGGCGTACCGTGCAAACGTAAGGTGCTCTGGTTAATATGGGGAATGACCACTCTATTGCATTTTCTTTTGCAGCTCTGGTTCCTAAAGGGTGTAAGGCTGATGAGTCAAGGAGCAAAGCCATGGGCCCAGGTGACCCCAAAAAAAGATTGCAGAGGAGAGAGCTGTTGTATACTCCTGAGGGATAGGGTTTAGGCCCTGACCTGACATTCTGTATCCTTCACCTTCTTCTCCTCTGTCTCTGAGTGACAGTTGTCCTGTGTCACTTTCATCTATTATCTACTATCTTTGCCTAGGAACCCTTAATGTCAGCCAATCTGTAAAAAGGAGCTGGCAGAGAGCTCTGTAAATTGGAGTGGAAGTCTTTGTTCATGACTTTGACTAGGGACACCCTTGAATACCTTTCTCAAGAGCCATAATGAATCCCTAAGAGTAAAGAGTCTACTTTGCCTTCCTGGTCCACATTTTATCAGGGGAGGAGAGTTGTGACACCCAGGATAAACACTCAACAAACACTTCCTTTTTGATTCAGAGGGTGTGGGATGAGCCTCTCCTGGTCTAGCCATTCTGCCATAAACAGAGCTTAAGCATCCACTTATTTGTTTACTCATTAATTCATTCACTCATCAAATATTTATTGAGCGCCTTCTATGTGCTAAACACTGTTCCGGGTGCTGGGGTAGAGCAGAGCACAAAACAAACAAAAATCCCTGCCTTTATGCAGCTGGTGTCATCGTTGGGAGGGAGCAATGAGCAAAATAAATAAATAGAAGGTATAACTTGTTAGGTGAGATGTATTATGGAGAAAAATAAACTAAAAAAGGAGACTAAGAAAGGCTGAGATAAAGGCCTAAAGATGAGAGAAGCAACAAGCAGAGAGAAGAACAGTTCAGGAAGAGGCCTGGGAGTGTGCCTGGCGCATTCTAGAAACAGAGGCCAGCAAAGCTGAAGTAGAGTTGGGGGTGCGAGACGTCAGAGAGCAAACAGGAGGTCGTATTGCAGACCTCGTAGGCCACGGTAAGAAGGTGGGCTTCTACTCTGAGTGAGAAGGGGAATGTTGAGGCCTTGGAGTGAGGCTGACCTACCTGACTGGTTTCCAGAATTCCTGCTTTCTCGAGAATCGACTGGATGGGGGCCCAGGGGGAGCACACAAACGGAAGCAGAGCGGTCAGGGGGCTGTTGGAATTATCTAGGTAAGAACTGACGAAGGCTGGGAGCAGGGTAAGTAGTGGAGGTGGGAGAAGCGATTGGGGTGCATTTGGAAGTTACAGCGAACACAGTCTGCCAAGAGTTCTGTTGTGGGATGTGAGTAAGGCAGGAGTCGAGGAAGGATGACGCTGCCGTTAACCGAGATGGAGTGGACGAGGGAAGAGCAAGTTCAGAGGATGCAGGGCATCGGACCCTCCTTTGGGGGATGCTCCACTGAATTTGCCCTCAGATAGCCGACTGGAGGTGAGAAGCAGGCAGATGGATAGTTGAGGCTGGAATTCAGGGCACAGGTCTATGCTAGAGATATGAATCGTCCTTACAGTTAGACCCTCCTAGGAAGGCCCTGAAATTAGATGGTACTTGGAGTCGTTAGACTAGATGAAAACACTGAGAGAGGGTGAGCAGAGGAGAGGTGAGGCGCACGGACCTCGTCTCATGCCACGCTGAGGCGTCAGAGAAGGAGAGCAGCAGGAGGACTTGGGGTGGGGGTGGGGGGGCGGGGAGAGCAGACCTGCCTTCTGCCCCACCGCTGCCCTCTCTGCAACTCCCATCCTCTTTGTTGCTCTACCTCTCACTCTACCTCTCTCAGCATCACTCTTAGGTAAATAAAGAAGTTTTCTATCAAAGTGCATGAGCCAAAATAGATATTTAACAGGTAAACACTATCCTCGTAACTGGGCGAGTCTTTTCAAAAGGCACACGGGTCGCTAGTCAGTGCTCTGGTTACAATATGTGGATCGGCGGGATCATCCAGCGACCCGGCTCCGTGAGTCCCCTGGGCCCGCCTGCCAAGCCGTGTGAAGATACTGTCGTTACTGTTGCAGTTGCCATTGTTCAGGGAGGCTTCGGCCCCCGCCCGCCACACCGCTCCCTCCTGCCTGCTCCCACTCCCCACCCTCGGACCCAGAGGGCAATGAATGCTCACATCATTTCACTTTGGTCCAGCTGCCAGGCTGGGGAACAGATGTTGTATTGTTAACACAAAGAAGAAAACAAACAGCCCCCTCCTCTGTGTCCTCCCGCCTCCCCCTCCGTCCCCAATGTCATTGCCCTGGTGAAAATGGGCAACATCGGGGAGAGGAGAGGAAGGGGCCCCCAGTGAGTAATGCCATCGTCCCCAGCCAAGGCCGAGCTCTGACCGGAGGCACACAGAGTGTTCTCCCGGGCCCTGTTTACAGCAGACACGGGTTCTGTCAGCTGAGAGGCTGGCTCGTGGCTGGTAACGTGAAGATGCTCACACTGAGCGGAGCATTGAGAGAAGGAGGACAAGGGCCCTCTTGTGCATGTGGCCCCAGGAACGAATCTACCTGCATTTGGTGGGCAAAGGCCATGCCCAAAAGATAACCCAGGGGCAGAAGGAAAGGATGTCTTGGCTGCGGTCCATCTCTGCATGGTTATTCCTCCGTTGGAAGCTTTGAAGAGATGTGGGTAGGGGGTTCTTTTCTTTGCTGGAGACCACAGGTTTCGATTCTTCTGCTTTTTCTTTCATTTCTCCTGCAAACCCTTTCCTCGGCAGGGGGTGGAACAAGCTGGGAAGTCTGGAGTGGACGTCAGAGGAGTAGCAGTGGATGGAGAGGAGGAGGCCAAGCAAGGCCAGGCAGGGCCTACAGGGCCTTCCCAGCCAGGCTGTCACTGGATTGTCCCTTGAATTGACGAAGTCAACGGAAAGATTTTAGGAAGGAGCATGACATACAGAAGCAGCTGCACAGCTCTGTGACAGACGCACGAAGAAGGAGAGCTTGTTAAGAGGCTGCTATAGCAGAAAGCAAAAGCCCTCAGACAGCATTAGACTTGGCTCAATTGTCAGTGAGACAAAATCGATAGGCCACAGCATTTGGGTGTGGAGAGGGGTGACCAGGGGCTACCAGGGCTGTGGTAAGTGCTTGCTTAGTAGTTCTAAGCCCTGAACAAGGTTATATCCACCCACCTTCCTATATACATGATTCAAAATAAAGGTACTATTTAGTCATACAATAGGTGTAAGGAATTGCAAAAGGTTTCTGCTTTTTTCTTTCTAGGACAGCTGCTTTGATTCATTTTTTTTAAGCTCTAAACTCTTTCAAAATGATATTTTAGGAGTTCCCTGGTGGTGTAATGGCTTAAGGCTTCAGTGCTGGTGCTGTCAGTGCTGCGGTCTGGGTTCGATTCCCGGCCAGGGAACTACCCACATACAAAAAACAAACAAACAAACAAACAAACAAACCAAAATGATATTTTAGCACCCTGGTTTTGTGTCCTTGGTGTTTCCTTTTGTGCTTACTGGATCATCCTACGGGGGAGAGAGTCATGGAATTCCCGAGTGGGCCGCTAGGTGATGGCATGCCTCTCCCAAAGCACAGGGATGCAGGAAGAGGAGCAGAGCAGCGCCTGGCGGAGGGGAAATGATGAGCTCACCCTTGGATGTGCAAGCTTGAAGTATCAATGGAGACAGACACTGCCAGAAGAACAGCTGATTAGATGTGTCTGGAGCGGAGACGGCAGAACTGGGCGTCATCAGTATTCTTGGGCACAGGGGTCGGGGAGAGTCATGGGAGAGGACAAGGTCATCCAGGGTGAATATGCAGTGGGAGAGGGGAGAGGGCCTGGAATGAAGCCTGCAGAAAATTGGCCTTTTAGGGACTGGGCAGGCAAAGGAGCCTAATGAGGAGTATCCAGGAAGGTTTAAGAGAATGCAGGACAGAGTAGAGCCTCAAAGACTCAGGAACAAAGGAGTTTTAAGGAGGAAATAAGCAGCAGCAGCAAATGCTACAGATGATTCAAGTCCGATAAGAAGATGTGCAGGGCTGAAGAACATCATTCCACGTGACGTTGAAGAGGTCACTGGTGGCCTAATTATTGAGAGTGATTTCTGGGGGGTAGTGTGTGTGTGCAAGGATGAGCAAGAAGCAAATGAGATGATAAAAAAGACAGCAAGTTCACACTATTAGTGGATGGTAGCTCTAGAGCAGTAGGAGGTTGAGGGAGGGTTTTATGTAAAGATAATTGAGAACACATTGCTATCTCATTTATGCCAGGCAAACGCATAAAGATCCACCAGATTAGGGGGCAAGGAGGAGGCTTTTATACATAAGTGAGATTTAGGGGAAGATTTCTCTTCGCCCCACCTACAGGCTATAGAGAGTCAGCGGAGGCAGTAACTTTGTTTGACTCAGATGTGGTGTTCTAGAAAGCTGGACAAGCGTTTATCAGGCACCTACTACATATGCTCGTTAATGCATGGGAGTTCAGAAACAACGAGCTCAAGAAGCTCATCACCTTATGGAAAGAGAAAACAGATGTCAGAGGCCGCCAACCTACAGTGTGAAACACCCATTGTGTTTGTCATACACAACATTTTTGTTAAACTGAACCATCATTTTTTTTTTTTTTAAATCACATGAAAAGCTGGATATCTGGCTACTCTTGAAAAACCAGGAGATATATGACCCTTGACCTGCATTCCTGCCAGACAACTACTGACTGGAGCAAAGGGGAGGCTGCCCGTTATCGCCAGTTCACTCCAGCCCCCAGAATGCTATTCGCTGACTCACAGGGAAGTCTTCATTTTCATTATCTGCCCAGCACTTGGGAAGCATGTGGGTTGTGACTAAGCCTGAGGACAAGCTAAGTCATGCCAACAGCTATGCTGCAGGTATTCAGGGCAAGGAGAAATCAATAGAATCAAATAGTTGGGGACTTCCCTGGTGGGGTAGCAACTAGGCTTCGGGCTCTCAACGCCGCGACCTTGGTTCGATTCCTAGCCAGGGAACTACCAAAAAAAAAAAAAAGAATCAAATAGTTGAGCAAAGCTTCTTAGACTTGGTCTTGACAAGCAGGTAGGATGAAGATAGGTAGATGGACAAATAAATGGACAGAAGAAACAGAGAAAAGCATTCCCCTTGGGTTGAGGGATGGAGTTGATGCATTCACACGGTAGGCCAGGGCAGGGATTGAGGCAAGCACAGATCTGGAACCTGTCCCTTGAAATTAGAAAACTGCTTGTTTTCAGAGCAGAGAGAAGACATTTGAACTTATTCACAGACAGTGTTATCTGTAATTTCTCTATTCCCACATGACTATCCTGTTGTAGACAAGTTCCTAATATAACAGTAATCATACATAGTGATGTGACAACCAAACACAAAGATTATATACAATATTAGGATTTTATGACTATTCAGTAGTCCCTCTCCTAGCACAACTGCATCCATCCCATTTCTGTGGGTACTCATAATATCCAAGTAATCTTTCTTGTCATCTTTTCCAGTGAGTTGTTTGTGCCCTTCCCCAGGGTGGGCTCCATGAGCTGAACTTCCAACCTTACATCCAGTTCTAAGTTTTGGATAGCATCTGAAATGACCTCAAAGGGGCAATCACATATCAATCCCTTTAACGCTTTCTAAAGTTCAAGAATTGAACAAGAAAAAGTAACCCTAAATGAAAGGGGAAAGCATTGAACTTCCAGCATATTAATTCCTTGACCCCTGTTTCTATGACCTAGCCTGTGCACCACATTTCCTATCTCCCAAATTAGGAGCAGTTGTGTGTGACAAAAACCACTCGCCACCTGATGACCCTAAACTGTAGCCCACCAGTTGAGAAACCTCACTCTTAAATAAAGACAAGCAGGAAACATCAGATACTTACACTTTTCAGCAGGAAAGACGAAGATCAGAACCAACAGTAATAACACAACCTGAAGGAAGCAGAGGCAACTCAGAAAGCAAAACACTACCATGAATATATAATTAGGATCATTAGCATCTTCAGAAAGACAGGAGAGAGACTATATCCATGAAACAAGAATAAGATGCAAAAATAACAACAAAGGGAACCATGAGCATGAGAAAAAGCGCTTTATTGTAAAAGTTTATTGTAAAAATACAATAACTCAGAAGACATAAACAACTAACGTTGCAGGTATCTCCTAAAAAGTACAAAAAAAATGTGCAAAGTGATAGATTAGAAGATTTTGAAAATCAGAGAATCAATCTAGGGAGTTATTTTTCTGACCAGTAATAGTTCTGGGAAAAAAAAGAAAAAAATAATAGAAAAATAATAGAGAAGACATTATAAAAAATAATAATAATAATAAAAAGAATACAAGAAACTAAAGCACACCAAGTTCCAGACTGAAAGTATACAACATAATGAATTTAAAAAGACTCACACTAGAGAATACAAGCACGGAATTTTAATAAACTAGGAATAAACAAAAGCTAGGGATAAAAATAGTTTCCAAAGAAATGGGTAATAAGAATAGCAGTAGATGTTTTCAACAGCAGCCCTAGAAGCCATCAAACAAAAATTTGTTGAAGGAAAATTATTTTCATCTATTCCCAACCAAAGGTCCCAATTAAAGGTGAGCCTAGATACAGACATTTTCATACAAGCAAGATTTCAAAATCCTTACTGCCTAGGTACTATATTCCTAGAAAACATGCCCCCAACAAAACCAAGAAAGGGGAAGGCATGAGATCCAGGAAATGGAAGATACAACATAAGAGAAAGATGAAGGAAACTCCTGGATCACTGAGAAGGGTGGTCCTACGTGGACAGGCCTGCAGTGAGTCAGGAGAGCAAGCCAAAGTGCTGGAGGACAGAGGCTCCTGGGGGAAGGTCCCTAGAAAGAAACAGAGCTAGACACATAGCAGGCCTCAAGATAATGCAAAGTCATCTCTGTCCCCACAGACACCTGGTGTGACCACACAGAAATTCACACAGAGAGGATGTTAAATTATGTAGGAAGGCAACTAATTTCAGCCTTGTTCAGAGAGATCTAGACAAAGCTATAACAAAACAGAATGAAATTTATTAAGTTGCTGAGATTTATAGTATCTCCTCCCAGAAAAAAAAAAAAAAAAAAATCAGCTAGTTGGCCTGAAAAAAAAAAACATCTTACCCAGAGGCACTAGGATACTTCACTCTGAAAGGTAAGTGTTAGAAAGGACCTCAGCTAATGAGGATGAGCATTTTTTCATATGTCTGCTGACCATTTGTATTTCTTCGTGGGAGAAGTGTCTGTTTAGTTCTTCTGCCCACTTTTTAATTGGGTTGTTTGTTTTTTTGTTGTTAAGTCTTATTAGTTCTTTATATATTTTAGATATTAGACCCTGATCTGATGTGTTATTGGCAAATATTTTCTCCCACTCAGTTGGCTGTCTCTTTGCCTTGTTGATGGTTTCTTTTGCTGTGCAGAAGCTTTTTAGTTTGATATAATCCCATTCATTTATTTGTGCTTTTACTTCCCTTGCCTTTGAGGACAGGTTTATGAAGTCTTCCTTGAGTCCTAGGTCTATAAGTTTAGTACCTATGTCTTCTTCTATACAGTTTATTGTTGCAGGTCTTATATGAAGGTCTTTAATCCATTTTGAGTTAATTTTTGTATATGGAGAGAGTTCACAGCTCAGGTTCATTCTTTTGCATATGTTTTTCCAGTTTTCCCAGCACCACCTACTGAAGTGGCTGTCTTTTCCCCATTGTATGTTTTTTGCTCCTTTATCGAAAATTATTTGTCCATATATTTGTGGGTTTATTTCTGAGTTTTCAGTTCTATTCCATTGGTCTCTATTTCTGTTCTTCTGCCAGTACCAAGCTGTTTTGACTATTGATGCTTTGTAATATAAATAGAAGTCAGGAAGTGTAATGCCACCAGCCTTGTTCTTTTTATGTAGTATTGCTTTGGCAATTCGAGGTCTTTTATGGCTATCAGGGAAATGCAAATCAAAACCACAATGAGATACCACCTCACACCTGTGAGAATGGCTATTATCAACAAGACAAGGAATAACAAGTGCTGGAGAGGATGTGGGGAAAAAGGAACTCTAGTACACTGCTGGTGGGAGTGCAAATTGGTACAACCACTGTGGAAGGCAGTGTGGAGGTTCCTCAGAAAATTGGGAATGGAGCTACCATTTGACCCAGCAATCCCCCTTCTGGGGATCTACCCAAAGAACTTGAAAACCTTTGTCCGCAAAGACTTATGTACCCCAATGTTCATCGCAGCGCTGTTCACAGTGGCCAAAACATGGAAACAACCAAAGTGCCCTGC